>CABEEJ010001967.1:108492-128753 GCA_901482245.1 Timema douglasi
AGTCCTCACGGACAATCCAAGCATATATATGATTATACCAGCTCAGAGAGGGGGATAAGGGGTGACTATAAACATAGGGAAAACAAAACACATGACGGGAGGGAGGGGATAGATTGTATCAAACGTGGGGCAAAATGAACATTCTGGACATATTATACATTTACGGCGCATGCTCACCACACACCCCTTCACACCCCGCCACGGGGGAATAGAGCATTGCATTTTACTATTTCAGTGTTTATGGTGCGTTCAGACGAACAATGATTTTTGTGGAAGGAGGACGCCGTTATTCTTTCGTGTGATAACCAGTCAGTCGGGGCAGCACAGTGGGGGACATTTTAGGTGAGTTTCTTGAACTTAGACTTTTTCTTGGAGCATTTGTTCCAATAAATGCTACAATGACAATGTTTTGCTTTGACAACAAAATTTGGAATTTAAATCAAGCGTCAAAGAAGCATAATATGCCAGAGCAAGACAGAATGGTATGACCTAAACTCAAGACGTCAGACCCTTCCTTTCGGAGAGCGATCAGGCTTTCCCATCTCGTAGGTGTTGGTTCTACTCTTATTATTAGATCTTTAACACTTAATAGTGGTAATTAGGATATATATTATAGTATGATTATGAAAGAATAAAAGTCTATGAAATGTAAACAATTTTACTCTCAAAATTAATTACATATTAATATAGGTATTATTAATATTATTTTATAGGTATTGATTTAATATATCAAAAGATACATCTTCAGATCACATGGCCTGAATTATTAATATATTAAAACAGTACTAACTTAATAACTGTGAGAAACCTTTCGTCCCATAAGTATCCTATTATATATGGAAGATATCTCATACACTTTCAAAAGAGAGGTAAAAAAAAAAGTAGGAATATACAATAGGATTTTAATTATTTCATTATACGTATAATGTATATACTTAGTGGTTCTTAAGTTCATCCGAAATTAGAGTATGTAATTTGGTAGTTATACTTCCTGGTATTGAAATTACAAGAAAACAGTTGAACCGATTTAAACAATAAACAATTATTTTAAAGGTTTTAGCCCTGTGTCTTACTACCCATTCGGGCTATACGTTTATGAAATAATTATGATCATGGTTCAAAGATGAGTTAGTTTGAATGCATAGGAAGTGTACCGTCTTTGTGTGTAGAGAGAGTGGGTAGGAAAAATAACTTTTATTATACCGTAACCCGCCTCGGTGACGTTGTTGGCAAACGCGCTTGTCGTGTTGAGCTCGACTGCTGAGGACGGGGAGATCGAGGTTAGAATCTCGGTCGGGTGAACTGGGGGTGGTGTTTCCTAAATGGTTCTCCACTCTCCCTCCACGCAAATGTGGGTTCACTTCCTCTAATTCAATCTTACCAATTCCTAATACATTAGCGTAATTAGTACTTAAAGCGTATAACTCGAACGGTTAGTAAGACGCGGTGCTAAATATTATTATTATTATTATTATATTATACCGTACCGGGATCCAACAATGATTCACCCCATAATCAGCAGTCCAGTCTGTTAGGAGAATAGTGCATTTGAACATGCGGCCACCGAAACGGGTCTTGTTTTAAAGTTCATGAACCATTACGTCAGTTTTCCTGCTGTGTCCACAGTGGCTCATCTATACAACAATTGATTTGTTAAAAATAATAACGCAACTCTTACTCATGAGGTATGGCGAAACAAATATTCAGAGAGCTCGGAGATAGGGGTAATTTTAAATTTCTTAACGTGGTGTGAATGGGAAAAATACAAGTTTTGGATAAAATTAAACACAGCAAGCTCATAATATTAGGGAATTTGGAATCCCTTGACGAGTAAGCCAAGAAAGTAGAATGAAACCTAATTCTATATAAATTTATCCAATAACATGTTTGAGTACATTTTGCGCTACACTCTTAAGCCATCGCTGCAACTATCAACTATCAACAGCTCAGGCCATTATTTAATTAAATATTTAAGATTAAAACGCCTTAAAATTAAATTTATAGTTTTTAGAAGGTAAACTTATGCTAACATAGTTCTTAAAATAGTTCACAACTAACAAATAGCTCAGTGCATTATTTAATTAAATATTTAAGATTAAAACGCTTTAAAGTTAAGTATATATTCCCATATATACAGGAATGTGATAATTCTGAATATGGTATAATTTATATAAAATTTGCCCGCATTTACATGAAGATAGGGGGTGAAATATTTTAGGAAAAAACCCACCATTTACACACAGATATGTTTAAATAATCTCCATTATTCCTGCTAATGGCTGTGCTGCACTTGTCTGTATGTTCACTGGTTGTGGGTAATAAGGAAAAACAATATATTAGGAGTGTGGCCGAATAGTCTAAGGCGTCATTCTCGTGTTGTATTGGCCTACTGATGATGGGGATATCAAGGTTCTAATTCCAGTTGGGTCTATTGAGGTTGTTTTTATTTAATTGGTTTCCCTATCTCCTTCCACGTGAATGCGGGTAGGTTACTTCTATTATGCTTCTATCCTCATTCCTACCCCATAATAGTAATAATTACTATTATGGGGTAGGAATGAGGATAGATAGATAGATAGAGGATAGATACGCATATATTATAATTATTATAATATATGCGTATAACCTGAAACGGTAGTAAGACGTGGTGGTAATAGAAAAATATGGGAAAAGGGTGGGAAGTCGAACTTTAGCTCAATTCAAGTTAGTGCTGCTATCTGTTAGGCAATTATGATACCTTTATATTGCGTTTTAGATTATGGTAAAGAGGTATCTGTCATATATAAACAAATTTGAAAAATAAATGGTACGACACAATCACACAAACATTCTCATATTGTTTATTACAACTTAGAAGAAAACTTTCCAAAGTAGGATTTTAGTAAAATAGCCTTAAATAAGTTTTTCGCATACAGACAAATTATATATATATATATATAACCAAATTGTTAAAATATATTTAACAAAATTCAGATTTCAAAGATTTATTTATGTCAATTACCCTACAAATATTTGTTATTTGTAAAAATAAAAATGTTTTCTGGTTTATAATGAAAAACTATTCACGAAGAGCTTTTTGAATTAGTTGTTCAAATTCAGTTTCCAAAACATTCAAGTGTGTAATAATTTGTTATAAGTAAACTACGATCAAATTAATTCATTTTAGATAAATAAAGGTAAAATATTATTTATAGACCTATGTGAAATAATCTCCGAATATAAAATTTGAACAAATGTGATAAAGTCATATTTTAAAATATTCAAATTAAGAATAATCAGTAAAATACCCAAAGCCAAATTCCCCCCTCCAAAACAAGTAGGTCTATAAAGCTTTATTTGTCATGTTCATGTCAAAACACTCACCAGATTTACATTTTATACAAAAATAGTTGTGGCGATTTTTTTTAAATAATTCTATTTCTTTTAAATTACTCATTAGTAAATTACCT
The DNA here is from genome assembly GCA_901482245.1 of Timema douglasi. NCBI lineage: Eukaryota > Metazoa > Arthropoda > Insecta > Phasmatodea > Timematidae > Timema > Timema douglasi. The sequence goes on from CABEEJ010001967.1 coordinate 111,942, forward strand.
TTAATTGAATTTTCACCCAAAGCCAAATATTCAGGGTTATTTGTCATGTCAACATTCTCAAGATACCCATTTGGAACCAAATCACTAGTGCAGATTTTAGGATATTTCAAATTTTTTTAAAAATCAGTCATAAGTAAACTACGCATAAACGAGTTTTTACCCCAGTAAACTACCCTTAAATTTAAGGTTTGATATATAGTTCCAAAAAAAACTTGGGAAGACCTCATGAACATCACAGATACCTAGTTAGTAGCACCGTTTAGGCTCTTTGCTGAGTTACAGACAGACAGACAGATGGCATAGCAAATATCATTTGGTTGGTTTGATGGGGTCATGAAAAGTCGACATTTATCAAAATCTAGAGTTCGAATTTCTTGATTATTTACAAACAATACTTTCTCTCCGAGGTGTTGATAGAAAGTAAAAATAACACACTTTAATTTGTAAATTCTATGCTGGCGGCCGGGGTTCAATCCTCGGTCCCGGCATGGATTTATCTGATTACCAAACCCTTCCTTCACCTCTGACAAGACATCTTGTGAATGTGAGGAATGCCAGGCCTCCACCGTGGTTCGGATTCCACGTTAAACTGTAGGTCCTTCATTTCATCTCACAATCACCCTACCATTACACATTAGCGTAAGTGCGTATAACCCGAACGGGTAGTAAGACGCGGTGCTAATAATAATAATAATAATAATAATAATTTGTAAATCGTGTTATGGTTATGTTTAGAATGTACCTCTATAAAAATATCCAATAACGATTCTCCTCAAGCTGTATATTGTGCTCGCGCCACAAAACCCTTCTCCCCTCACCCCCCAAGTCCCTTGGCCCATCTGACCCACACTCCCGGGAACTATGGTCCGCACTTAACGCCCGTTGCTCGCCACTTAGTTTGGACTCGCTCCGCTACACCCTCCAGCGCTACACTTGAATTCTAATCACTACATCTTAACTTCAAGGGACATTTCTTGGATATTGGTCTCTTCACGCCTCAATCATAAGGCTTTAATTCTCGGCCTTTTTTTTTTTGTGGAAATCTTTTTTCTTTTTTTTTTCAGAACCGCGTCTTACTACCTGTTCCGGTTCCAATGATGTTTACTAATTATGTTAATATGTAAGGTATGATTAGGGTATAATTTTAAGGAGGTGTTACCACATTTGCGTGAAGGGTGAGTGGAACGCCACTAAAGCAAAACCACCCTAATTACACCCGAACCGGATTCGAACCCCATCCTCCCTCCCTATCTTCAGAAGTCTAGTCTTTTGCAAGAGTGCCGCGTTAGACCGGTGAACGGGATCCCGCCCATAGAATGATTTTATATGGCCCACAAAAGATTTAGGAAATAAACAAATGTGTTCAAGAAATATATATATATATATATATATATATATATATTACAAGAAGAAACTAAAGTCGAAATTTTTTTATTAAAATTTTTTACAAATCTGCCCACCATTTTTTAAAAACCTTAATGGCCCACAATTTAAAAATGTCTGCTTCACTATACGTCCGGCCACCGAAGTAGGTTTCCCTTATCTTATATTCGAAGACTCCCCTGTTACCAGCCAGGAATTGAACCCAGGAAATCTAGGTTAGTGTCCAGGGTCTCTGACCCCTATACCACGAGTCCGGCTACACTTGAGATTATTGTGCTCAATTAATGGCGTCATTCTCACAATATACTAAACTGACGATGATGGAGAGATTGAGGTTCGAATCTTGGTCAGGTGTACGGTGGGTGGTTCTTTTTTTTTAAAATCCACTCTCCCCCCACGCAAATGCTGGTACACTTCCTATAAATATAACCTTCCTCATCCCTAAAACCATTGGATAATTAGTACACGAACGTATAACCCGAACGGGTAATAAGACACGATGCTAAAAATAGACCTAACAATTATTTAAAACCCGCCTCGGTGGCGTAGTTGGCTAACGCGCTTCGCGCTTGTCGTGTTGAACTCGACTGCCGAGGACGGGGAGATCAAGGTTCGAATCTCGGTCGGGTTAACTGGGGGTGGTTTTTCCTAAATGGTTTTCCGCTCTCCCTCCACGCAAATGCGGGTTCACTTCCTCTAATTCAACCTTCCCAGTTCCTAATCCATTAGCGTAGTTAGTACTTAGAGCGTATAACCCGAACGGTTAGTAAGACACGATGCTATAAATAGACATAACAATTATTTAAAACCCGCCTCGGTGGCGTAGTTGGCTAACGCGCTTGTCGTGTTGAGCTTGACTGCTGAGGACAGGGAGATCGAGGTTCCAATCTCGGTCGGGTGAACTGGGGGTGGTTTTTCCTAAATGGTTTTCCACTCTCCTTCCACGCAAATGCGGGTTCACTTCCTCTAATTCAACCTTCCCAGTTCCTAATCCATTAGAGTAATTAGTACTTAGAGCGTATAACCCGAACGGTTAGTAAGACACGATGTTAAAGATAGACTTAACAATTATTTAAATATATTTTTTCGTATTTCTAATTAAAACATATATTTTCTTGAGCTATGTGGGTGGAGTGTGACCGATGCTGTTCCCTCTCTAACTTACATCAACCAAGCATGAGGGCTTAGCGTCACATAAACCGTTACGGCATTATGACAAAACAGCGAGAGGGAGATAATGACACATTGCGCTACAACCACCTCACTCGAAGAACGGGAACGAATAACGGGAACGGGTAACGAAACGGTCGGTGTAAACACTCGATCTCAAGTGTAAGAGAGGGAAGGCCGTGTGTTGTGAGAGTATGTGTGTACGTGTGTGTGTGTGTACTTAACTGTCACAGACAAACACGCATTTATTAAAAGCTTGCTTCGCTTGGTAGGCGTACTTTTGAAAACAGTCGGTAAAAGGGGGAAGGAGCGAGGAACCCACCCAATTGTTTGGACGATGTCCGAAGAGGGGAGGGGGTGAATATGGAAAGCAGTGGTGGATATAGGCTAAGCTATGCGCCCGTAGTCCTTAGTCCATTGGCGTAATGGACTTAACGTGTTATAAACCTTTGCATAAATGTACAGTACGTAAGATACTATTTTATTATATATATATATATATTATATGTATGTATATATATATATATATTATATGTATGTATATATATATATATATATATTATATGTATGTATATATATATATATATTATATGTATGTGCAATATATATATATATATATATATATATAAAGTATATAAATCAGAAGAAATTTCTTTTGTTACATTACAAAATTAAAAACTAAGTCATCTAGAAGTTCGGAAAACTGTGGTGAAATGTACCTTAAATTTACATTATGAATGCATATGATCAGGTCTCTTACAAAGAATATCAGGATTTTTTTAGCATGGCATCAGGCAATTTTTATTTTTACCAAAACCAGATATTTCGTGATTTGTATTATTAATTATTAGTTTAAGTTTTAATAGCTTTATTTTACTTTTGTTTTATGTAATTGACTGTGATTCTCATACCTTTACTATTTTCAATAAAATTGAAGTCTATAAATACCTTTAATCATTTTTAAAAACTTTAAATAACTAGGAACCGATTTACTTTGAAACCATATTTAGTAACCTTTATTGAGTTACCAAGAAACCAAATTGATCCATCACTATTTTTCAATAAATCTATACTATCCATTAGTGTAGTAGAAAGAGGTGTTGGAAACGTATTTAATAAATTAGTTCAAAAATAACATGAATAAAATTATAGCATTTCTTTGTAAATCGTTCGGTTTTTTTTTGGAACAGTTAGGACATTTTTATAAATTATTTCAAGCCTTTTAATTTGTTTTAAATCAGATTTCGAGTGTGTCTTTTTGTTTAATTTAAATTTTAACCAAGTTTGTGGTAGACACTATTTTTTTTGTCAGAAGTTGCAAATAGATTGTTTTGTATGATTATTTTTTAGTGGTTTTAACTTTGGTTAAATATTGTTTTGGTGTTTTATTAGATTTTAAATATTGCCGGCAGTTAGATGCTTTAGATAGATAGTGCTAAAATTGATTTGGAATTATATTTTTATTGGATATTGCAGATATAATAAAATCAGCCGTTTTAATTTAATGGTATATCTTAGAGCAGTAAGTAATGGAAAGTAAGCCTTATTAAGTAAGAAAAGGTAACTTATAACTCAATTGCTCAAATCAGTGAGAGTGAATGCCATAATCGCACAAACGGCAATAATCATTTTGGATTGAACCACGAAAATGACCTTTGAGTGCAACATAACAAGGACTAGTTAATTGAAAATAAGAAGATTGTTCAATGAACTGCAAAGAAAATTCTTGAATGCACCATAGTAGTAGGAAAATGTAGAGACTGGACTTATTGCACTAGGCCCCTCTCAGCCATTCTGTAGAGCCGCATACACATTAGCGAGTGGAATGGCGAACCGAACAGTGGAACGTGCGCCGAACGGCGAGGCTAACACTGACAGGTGGTGGGGATATTCGGCTCGCTGTTTTTCCGTTAGTATCGTCCAAACCCAAGGAGAATAATATGTATCAACAAGAATTGGCAGCCGCATATATTTGCATCTATCTCGCCTTGAAGAAGCAAAGTAAAAAAATACATCTCTGCAGAGATTTATTCTTTTATTAATATTATGGTTTATCAACTATTCTGATTTTATAAATATTTTAAAATTGTAGTTAATTTGTATTTGATTTTTTTAAATGAGTTATCACTTTTTTAGAATATTGGACCACCCACCCATCCACACACCTTACGGTCCTACCACCTCTGCCTGAAGATATTAATGTTTCAAATTTACCTTTTTAAATTTAAAAAAAATGCTCAGTGGACCGTAACATCTATATCCGTAGAAATGTTCGCTTACCCGTCCACACTGATGAAAACACGATCGCGTACCTCTCTTTGATGGTTTGTCGAAATACCGACGTTGAGTGGATCGGGGAAATGCGCATGGCTTTATTGCAGGTTTTCTGAGATGTTGCAGCACTTTACGTGGTTCAGCGTTTGGTTCACCATTCCACTCAGCGGTGTGTATGAGGCTTAAGAGACTAAAGGGTTGTGGTGCAATTAAAATTAACTGAGGAGCTGAGGAAGCTCAGTTTCACGACAAAGGGAATATGCCGACAGTGGGAAAGGGATAGAAAATGGGCAGATAATAATTTTTTTGTATGCGTAAAAAATGGTTACCCCAAACCTAAGGACATGTCTAAAATAGTTACCTGCCTTCCAGGGTCTCTCTTCCACAAATAGAGAATTTTCCTGGTTCATCCTTTATCCAAAATTCACCCATCAGGACTTGCCTACAATGATTGCCACTCCTCCCAAGTATCTCTGCCCGTTAGACCGCAACGGCAGATGATGCTCAGCATTGTCAATAGTGGTTCTAGGAAAATTAAGCTTGATGGGATGCAGCCTTTTTCCAAAATGTCTATCCTCTCCTCCAATGACGTGTCTTCAATATCTATCCCTCCTCACAAGGGTATCCTCAATGTGTGCTGGGAGTAGGTTTTGGTCCTCTTAAAAACGGTTGTGGGTGTAAGAGAGGGGGTTGGGCGTCACCCCTCAATCCCTGAGGCAAGTTATGCTCAAAAATGGGAACAAAAAAGGTTATTCCTACGTACATTTAACCCTTCTCAGAACCTTTCGAAATTTTTTTGAAAATATAATAACCCACGATGTAATTTAGTTCCTGGTACTGACGAAGCATGAGATTGTAAATGAAATAGTGCTTTATTGATAAAAGTCTACCATCCATTTCCAGTACAAAAAGGCTCAAATGAAAATTATAGTAATATTAAATATGGCAATTTGCATTCAAGTAGGATGTTACACTAACGCAAGAATGGGGATAGGGAGGAAAATAGCAAGAAACATATAGGTTAAAACTTCGAATAAATGTATGTATGTGAAATAAACAGATGTTATCACAAGCTACACAATTGATGCCTCAAGCGAGAAATAAACTATTGCTAGCCGAACACATGGAATTATAGCCTGAACAACGCTACGTCTCAGAATACCGACAATTGATATCAAGGGAAGAAATGTGAGTTTACCGGGCTAGAATTGTTTTTATCCAAACATGAGAAGAATTCACCACCAAAACCCATATATTAGAACATATGTGGTCCCTTCATACCATCACGAACAATGTATTCTACAACTAAGCTCTCTGATCCTACAAAACTGTACTTTGTTTGCATACCCTATTGAACCGACTGGATTATAAAATGCTGCTTGGACAGATCTACCTTATTACCGAATCAAGAAGGACGCCCACGAAGATCAACCCAACTTCAAACAGCAGGGAAGAGATATCCTGTCGTGCATGTACGCTGAAAACCCCAACTTCTTATAACTTCCTATAACCTGAGAGGAATATATGTATCGGGTTTTCCTCTTACCACTCAAACATTGAGTATAAAATTATCTGGGAGCATCAAGAATCTTGGCCCTTCCTTCTTTCACACCTTTTATCACCATTGTTACAATCTATATTCTTACGCTGAAAGTAATAGAGAAACTTCGCAATCAACCTGCGACACAAGAACACCTATTTCTTCCAAACGACGCACAAAAGAGAAACTTCCTACACTCTGTACTCATGAAAGTCTACACAATGGAAGTATCACCAGCTTGGCCAAAATAGTCTTAGCACCATGTAACGTTACGAATCACAATTTGAATAAAGATATACGTTCCTAGTCTATATTTCGGTTGGTTTAGTTGAGTAAAATGAGTTTAGGGAAGCGTTTTCTCGGGCCTTACATCTTTGTTGCACTTTATTCAAATTTTAGTCTGTTAGGTTATCCATACTTTGTAGGTCCATTGTATATCGTTCAAATCGTGGAATATGTAACTAGATATTGTGGAGATTTGTGGAGTTTTTATCCAAGCTCAGACTTTAAATAATCCTATGTGTCTGCAGGAAAATAGTATGCAATTCTCACTAGAAGATTCCTTCCTATTGTGTGTGTTTATGGATGAAATTTGTGAGAGTTCATAATACATTCTTGTTATGTTGGTTTTCCCGTCTTTGTGACTTATGATGTATCTAAGAGTGCTGTTTGTCGTGCGTGGCTACTAGATGACCATGAACTATATATGGAGAATTTGGTACCTGTGAGGATTTCATATCTCTCATGTTAGTCTATGACTTTATAAGGAATAGAGACAAATATTGTGTATTGTCAGAAGAAGATGGGCTATGTCAGATATAACCTCAAAGTTTTTTACTTCCCTTATTGATCAATTCTAAAATAAAGGCCATTTTGTTGTTCATTTGTACATAATCTTTTATGAATGAGGAAGTAACTTCACATGAATCTGATAAAATCAAATATATAATATGTATTCTAGATGTTTCTATTACTTAATAAATTGTGTCCTTTAATTAATCTCTATATGATTTCACATTTCCTTGATCTCGAGTTGGTACACCTTACTTATATAATGTTACTTTATTTTTTTATTAAAATTATGCTTTAAAGCCTTTATTTAATTTCCTGTACGTTATACATTTTTCTATAGAAAGGGAAATGGTTAGAAATGTATTCCATTATCTCTAGTTTAACCTTTAACCACCGGCACAAGAAGCCTACAAAACCGTATGGGATAATAGCTTGGCCATCTCCGTACCTCTGAATTCCGAAAATTGATATCGATGGTGGCATAATGCGTATTACTTCATTTTTATCGCCAACCAAAGTCCTAGCACCATTCAAGACTATAGGGAACCATAGCCTGCCCATCCTTGCTCCTAAAAACGGTAGGAACTCTCCCTACCATCCAAATTCAAATCGCTAATATGATCGTCGAGCTAACACAGCACGCATTGATCAAACCGTATACCGTTTGTAACACATTTTCATTTATAAAAGCCATGCTTCATACTACAACAACATCTGAACATTGGTCTGCACTTAAACTTAGACTTGATCATAGCCACGCATGACACTTACAATATATTTGACGATTGATTAAAGACGTATTTGAATTTGAACAACATTAAATGTACTTCTAAATTTTGATCATTGATATGTAATCTACATCATACTTAGACTTAATAATCATAGCACATGATACTTAAATTGTACTTTATAATTGATCAAAGTTATTCTTCATATTAAAATAAACATTTATAATTGATCTTAGCTCTATATCATACCTAAATAACAATTGATCATTGATCCAAGATCTACATATAATAAGACATAATCATAGTCATGGAGGATATTTTCATTATTCTTGATGATTTATAAGAACCATGCTTGATCGACATTTTACCATTGGTCCTAGCTTAGCGTTATACTTAGACATAATTTATTTGTTGCTTAGAGACATGCGTGATACCTACACATCATTTAACAATCGATTAAATTCCAACGTCATTCATGAATTATATTAGATCTTTTATCAAACCTGATCGGTCGCAATTTGATTATTCATAGTAACTGTGCATGATAATTACAGTAATTTCATTTTATGATTGATCGGAACTATGATCCGTACCTAAATGACATGTTACCATTGATTTTGATTCATATTTATTCTTATAAATAATTTGATCATTGCTCATTGCTGCTTAGAAAATAATCATCACTCTACCAACTTACACTTAGCTTCATTAACCTCTGGTCTAGCCTGGAGATCCTTCTCAAGTCTGCTAGAGGGACTAACATTATAGTTATATAAATTAAATTGCCTCAACAATTAAAAGTGAGCATATCTGTACTGATTACCACCATGATGAAAGCATACACGTTTAAATGGTTAAATAAGAATACATCTCATGGCGAGTAAGTGAATAAATGAATGTAACCATGGCTGAATATTCCAAGGAAAGGGTCATAACTTGATTGTTTACACGATAGTAAAACTTATAAGATATCTACATAGGGGACGATCATAGGTCCAATTATCGATGACTGGAACCGTTCAAGTTATGAATCAGGTTGAATCTAATAATATATCATCCAAGTGTACATGTGCGGGGGGCAGGGGGGTATCATCATGGGTCTAAGAATTAATGACTACAGTAGCCCCATGGCTTCTTTGGTGCCGACCGACAGCTCACAGCTGACTTCTGACAGTCAACATTTAGGTAATATACCTAAATTTTGACCATCAGAAGAGACAGCTGCTAAACACATGTTTTTGCAGATCATCTGGTTCAGCGTAGGGATACGTAATTTGATCTGGTAACTTTTTAAAGCGTTCAACTGTCAGCTGTGAGCTGTCAGTCAGCACCAAATAAGCCATGGGGCTACTGTAACTATAGTGGAACCATTCAAGGCGAATTTAGCACCTGGGTCTACAAGTGTGTATAATCACGTGTTTTAATTATTTATTTATTTATGAATGTAGCCATAGTGGAACCATTAAAGGAAAGTTTTGCAACTTGGTATAGTTAAAAATGACTGGATTAATATTGAAAAAAGTGATTAACAACTTTGTTGATTCTGTAATGTTGAAGCCTCTAATATATCATTGAGGAGTAAAATCACAGTCATTATTTAACAGCTTAATTTATATGTTTGTGATGATTGAAGAGATATGAGGAAGTGTCCTTGTATTGGCATTTAGAGGGGCAAGGGAATCCACAGTATGGTATAACATGTAGATAGCTACATTAGATCGCTCACCTGCGATTCAAACCTTAATCCTTTTTTACCACTGAACATTCTAATAATATTTTAATTTTGATAGACATTATCTTTACGTGCATAGAAACATAAACTTCCTTATTACTGTCGAACGTGAGACGTAGGTGAGTGAGAGAGTACTTGGGACTTTCCTTAGGCGCAAACAATCGTATATCATGTCCGAGTTTCAACAACAGAGTCCTCCGCCCTTTCAATAGAGGTCTGTAGTTAGCGGAAATCTACTTCACCCCCTCCCCCCCCCTCTTGCCTAGCCAAAGAGCCCCTCACTCACCATTTTTTTTTTGTCAATAAAAGCGAGTCCGGAATGAAATACTTGTCTTATTTCGATAAAAGGTTTCAAAGTTTTTCCCGGCTCTTAAGTTATTTGTGTAAAAGGTTCTTAGTATTGTATGTGTTTCATTTTCCGTGCTATAAAGAGGCTAGTAGCATGCTTGCCTCTCTTCCCAGTGTGCTATGCCTCAACACAAACACAATAGTTTGGGAATATCCATTTATCCTGTCACAGTTTCTTTCTTACTCTGAACAGTTAATACTAGTTTAGGTACAAACATATGGGAATTCACAAGGCGAGTTTACAACAAACAATGAAAGAGTTGGTGGGAATTTTACTGTCTCTACATACCTATGGTTGAACTTTAATGCGTTAACATCACATTCCAAGATTCAATCCATATGAAACTATACTTTTCAAAAGTGTAGCTATTCCCTAAGACAGTGATTTATAGAACTTTACCCAAACAATTTTCATATTTAACTAATGAAAGCATATATGGCTAGGGCCAATTATTTCAAATTACAAAAAGTATTCAAAGGGTTAGAAACAATTATATAAAATAATGATTTAAAACAAATTTTATTGAGTAGTTAATCAATCGATTTCAATATTTTTTTTTTGTAAATGAGAAAACTAATTTCTTTAGCTTTAATATAAAAGTTGAAAAATCTATAATAGTAATGCCGCAACCAGAAAAATATTTCCGTTAATTTATGAATCCATGAAGGATGTTAAGACAGGGTTTCTTATGTTATCAAAAAGTGGCTAGGTTAACTAGACAAAATATTGCAAAAATTACAAAGCTTTTAGATCTATACTGGGATTTTCCACAATCTCTGTGACTTGGTTTCACCTTGTTAAACCCATAGTTTCTTAAAGGAAATTACGATATTTTCAATCAGTGGCTATGTATTATAATTACATTCAAATATGATATTGATATTTAAGCAATGGGTTCACACATTTCACTAAACTTAAATTTAAGCTTCAGTTTTTTGCAGATAGACTTAATTTCGTGTTTCTTTAAAGAAGAATATCTCTTATTTAAAAATCAATTGCTTTCAAGCAATACATATCTTAGATTGTATTAGTTCAAGGACTTCGCCAAATTTCGTTTATAATTTGAGGAAAATCAAGAAAGGGTCCTAATGATTAGATAGTTTTCCTTATCTTTGAAATATTTTTTATAAGGTGAGGCCAAATGCTTGTTTGGTAGTTACTTGTCTGTTTTTCTATTTGATATAATTTAACTGCCCATAGACGATGGCGGACCAATTGGTTTGAGAACAGGTTTGAATAAGTTGATTTGGACCAGTTTTGAATTTTTTTCTCTTTGGGTGCATTTTTGCTATAATTTGTGACACTTATTTTTTGTAGGTAGGAAAATGTTGAAAAGGTATTTTTTATTTTTTTTAAACTTTTTTTGATATTGTGGTTATGTCCACTAATATATCTCAAACATATAACATACAACAAGAGTACAATACTGGCATGCTTTGGCATTAGATTTTACAATTAATGAAATATGTATTTAATAGTAAAATTTTGTATCTTACTTACCTACTACATGGCGCTAGAAACTTGAAAGTCCATTGTCTGTCAGTATCCACCTATCTCTATCTTGATCTAGTTTTATTCAGTCGAATGACCTAGTGGTCTAGGGGTAAGGTGTCAGACTTCTGTGCTGGTGGCCGGGGTTCAATCCTCGGTCCCGGCAAAGATTTATCTGATTACCAAACCCTTCCTTCACCTCTGACAAGACATCTTGTGAATGTGAGGAATGCCAGGCCTCCACCGTGGTTCGGATTCCACGTTAAACTGTAGGTCCTCCATTTCATCTCACAATCACCCTACCATTACACATTAGCGTAAGTGCTTATAACCCGAACGGGTAGTAAGACGCGGTGCTAATTATAATAATAATAATAATAATAATAATTTAAAGATTTAGGAACAATTTTATCTTGCAATATAGATATTAAAATGGAAACTAGGAAAATGATACAGTCGGGAAAATCATTCTACTACACGGTTAGTAAGTTGTTGACAACCCACCTGCTTTCAAGGAATGTAAATCTCAGAATAAAAAAACAATAATGTTACCGGTTGTAATCTAGGGTTTTTAATATGGTATCTTACCTTACACGATGAAAACTATTTTATAAGATTCGAAAACAATATGCTTAAGAAGATATTAATTCAAAAATAAATGAGGCTACTAGGGAATGTTAGAGGTTACATAACGATAAGCTACATACATTGTACTTATCACAAGACATTGTTAGAATAATCAAGAATCGTGGATTAAGGTGGGCAGGACATGCTGTGCGAATGGGATAATATAGAACCTTGTTCAGGATATTGACTGACAGACCCGATGGGAAGATACCAATGGGAAGACCTAAACGCAGATGGTAGGATAACATTAGAATGGAGCTGAAATAGATAGGATGTAGTGAGGTGGACTGAATAAAACTATTATTATTATTATTAGCACCACGTCATACTACCCGTTCGGGTTATACGCACTTACGCTAATGTGTAATGGTAGGGTGATTGTGAGATGAAATGTAGGACCTACAGTTTAACGTGGAATCCGAACCACGGTGGAGACCTGGCATTCCTCACATTCACAAGATGTCTTGTCAGAGGTGAAGGAAAGGTTTGGTAATCAGATAAATCTTTGCCGGGACCGAGGATTGAACCTCGGACGCCAGCATAGAGGTCTGACACCTTACACCTAGACCACCAGGTCACCCTAAATCTTTAAACTTATTAACCCTGACAAATGATATGTTGTTCTAAGTAATCTCCAAATTATTGACTCCAATCAATGTTCTCTGTGTGTTCATATACCTAGTCTTTTCAGCATTCACTTTTAAACCTATTTCCTTACAAGCCTCTAATAAAATTTCAACATTTCTTGCAATATCTTCTTTACTCTGCCCAACAAAGCTAAATCATCTGGGTATTCTTCTAATAGCTGCATTGTACCGTTTAATGCCAGCCCTCTTATACTATCTTGAATCACCCTAATAACACACGCTAATACTGGATTAGTTAGTAAGGTTGAAAGTGCATCTTCTTGTTTCAACCTATTATGTAATTCGAAATAATATGATAAATTACAACCAACCCGTGTCCTGCCATGCGTATCAGTCAAATACCTCAATTAGCTAGATAGGTTTTTTGGGTATCCCAAACTTAGCTAAAATTTAGTATAATTTTATTTTATCTGATTAGTTAGCCTTTTAGAATATATATAGTGGCCATCATATTTTATTAACACTTTCTCCTAATATTTACCAAATAGTAGAAAATTAATATGATTAATTATTGATCTGTATAGTCGAAATCCACATTGATGATCCCCAATTACTTCCTATACATTTGGCGTCAATATCATTAAAATTATGTCAGATAATTCTTAAAACATGTTGGTAGTAATAATTTACCCCTATATTATTATTATTAGCACCGCGTCTTACTACCCGTTCGGGTTATACGCACTTACGCTAATGTGTAATGGTAGGGTGATTGTGAGATGAAATGGAGGACCTACAGTTTAACGTGGAATCCGAACCACGGTGGAGGCCTGGCATTCCCCACATTCACAAGATGTCTTGTCAGAGGTGAAGGAAGGCTTTGGTAATCAGATAAATATGTGCCGGGACCGAGGATACCCCTATATTCATTACACTTTGCTTTATCTATTTTGTATCAAAAAACATAAATACTAAAATCTTGTTCTAATCATTAATAATATTATTATTACTAGGGTCTCGGCCTAACCCTACAGAACAAATTTCGGATTTCACACGACGACAATATGTTATGTTAATATGTTTTTTTTACAGTATGTAGCTTGAGTATGTCTATGTCTCTATCAATGGTCCATGATCATAGGAATGTATGAAAAAACGCCCCGAAGAACATATAATTCAGGAAGGGTGTGTTGGTGCCAACATTGGTACCTTAGGGATTCTTCTTTCAGACTAACTATCATAAAACATTTGGTGTTATTCTAACCGGTTAATTTTATAAAGGCTTAATCCTCTCTTATGGAAGGCTAGGAGAGGAGTTCAGTGAATAAATTGTGTTGATCATTTTAAATGACGTATTATCTTTGAAAATAAATGGTACGTAACTCCGCACTGACTTTCTCGCTTCATTGTGTAAAAATGGAGATATTTACTCAAATCTCGTATTATATGTGAAACGAAATAATATACACTAGCAAATTCAAGTACAAATTAAACTATACTTATGTAAAACAATTTTTTACTTCTGTTTTTAAATTTTATGATTTTATTTTTAAAGCATTAGAAGTCCTCATTTGCATAATTGGACCAATAAATAAGGTAAGTATTGGGTCCAAAAAAATCAACATCTCGTATTAAAATTTCTACTTCCGGTTGAAATATTCGACATTTTATTAGGGGTTACATAACTTCATGCCATCAAATTGCTATTAAATTCCTCATTTATAAATTTTGAGCAATAAAATAGATAAATATTGACTATTAAGTCTAAAATGATATAGATACCATAAATGCTGTACACACATTTCCCTTAAGAGGCTAATGAAAAAAGAACATCAAATTTGGAGAGAATTACTTATATACTCACTCTAGAGAATCACTGCGTTAAAATTTAAGTAGTGTGTCTGTACAACTAAAGCTCACAAAATGGTATAAATATATTTGCCAATATATCAGAAACTATTTGTTTTATAAAGAGATATATCAAATAAAGGTTTTTTTTATTTTTAATAATACTACAATTTTTAATTGAAAAGCTATTTAGTATCACAAACAGTTGCGGAGGTAGAGAAATGTCCACCTTTGTAAAGTACCATAAAATTTATTTTCGTAAAAAATGAAAATATCAATTTTCTTATAATCTTAGTTTAAGCTTAGATACGAGTTTTAATAAAATTTGTTAGAGCTGTTTTTGAGAAAATCGATAATTCTCTTTTCGCCCTTTTGTAAGCTACTCTTAATTTTAGGGTTATATAGACACACAGACGGCATTGTAAAAAGCGCTTTTTAAGGTTCGGGGTGTCATGAAACGTCGACATCCATTAACATTTCGGGTTATATTTTTTTGAAGGTCACTGTACTTTAACTTTTTGGTTCGGAAAGTAATATATATTGATGTTAATCTTGAAAATTATTGGCTTTATAATAATATATTTCAGTTAAAACTTGTAATATATATATATATATACCTACATATTTGCAATGATAGTTAATTTCATATCTCAAATAGACTGGAACCCTTAAAGTTATTTTGCTGAAAAATTGAATGTGGCTATTTTGTTTGTAATATTGACTAATGCCTTGAAATCAAATTTAATCTAAATCGTTAGAGCCGATTTTGAGAAAATATAATTTATCTCTTTTCGCCCTTTAGTAAACTACTTTTAATTTTAGGGTTAAGAAGACACATAAAAAGATGGTACTGCATAAACTACTTTTTAGGGGTCAGGGAGTCATGAAATGTCGACATCCATCTCGAGTTAGATTTATTTTTTTGACGGTCGCACTACTTTACCTTGAGTGTTCGAAAAGTTATATATATATATGCGTATAGCTTTAAAACTACAGTTTTTATAAAAATATATCTGAATTAATTATTTTTAATACAAGCAGGCCTACATATTTGCGATGATAAGTAATTTAATTTATATCAAAGTGCTATGGATATATGATATAATATAGAAATAACGCTTCTCTACGGAACCCTTAAATAATTTTCATGGAAAATTAGACTATTTTGTTTGTAATATTGAGCAATGCTTAGAAATTAAATTTAATCAAAATCGTTAGAGTAGATTTTGAGAAAGTAATTATTTTTTTCATTAGTAAACTCTACTTAATATTACGGTTAGACAGACACACATACAGGTAGCATTGCAAAAGCCACTTTTTGGGGTTCGAGAATCATAAAACGTCGACATCCATTAATGTTTCGGGTTAGATTTATTTTACGGTCGCGATACTTTACCTTAAGTTTTCGAAAAGTTAATATATATTCATTAGCGTATTGCTTGAGACCTATTTGTTTTATATAAACATACTTAGAGTAAAATATTTTTATTATATAAATACCTACATATTTACAATGGTAAGTAGTTTAATATCCCAAATACTTAGGGAGATATAATTAAACATTAGCGTTCACGCATCAGTACGGGACCCTAAAAGTCACTTTGAAGAAAAATTGGGACTAGCCATTTTGTTTGAAATATTGATTAAAGCTTAAAATTGAAATTTGATAAACATTTTATAGTCAATTTTATTAAACTCAGTTTTTTCTTTTTTCTCTCTCGAAGGAAGCTACCCTTAATTTTAAGATTGGATACCCAATTCCAAAAATGCCTCGGTGCAACCCTATGAGAAACCCTAGATATAAAGTTTTAGCCCAATCGGTAAAATAGTTTAGGCTCCAGCCCGAGGTACAGACAAACATACGGTCAGACAGACAGCATTGCGAAAACTACTTATTCGGATTACAGAGATAATGAAACGTTGACATTCATCACAATATCGAATTTGATTTTTATTGATGATAACAATACTCTCTCTAACTAAAAGGTAGCGAAAAAGTAAAAAATATCGATAAAATGTATTTTTGGTGTTTAGTTTGGGATATTTCTCTATAAGTACACCTTGATAATTACTTCGTACTTCCTACACCAGTGGTGGCTTGTGAGTAGACCCTCTTAAAAATGTTCAAATTAAGTAAACAACAACTTATCTTATACTATCCTGTATTTATTTACAAACTACACTTAAGAATTTATGAAAAACATTAAGTAAATCTTATATATAAAATTCTCGTGTCACAATGTTCGTTCCCGTACTCCTCCGAAACGGCTTGACCGATTCTCATGAAATTT
>CABEEJ010001968.1:0-122187 GCA_901482245.1 Timema douglasi
CTTGTATTCCTTTAAGCCAAGTATACATGCTCTGTATCCTTGTAGTCCTTTAAGCCAAGTATTTATGCTCCGTATACTTGTAGTCCCTTAAGCCAAGTATACATGTTCTTTATCCTTGTAGTCCTTTAAGCCAAGTATACATGCTCTGTATCCTTGTAGTCCTTTAAGCCAAGTATACATGCTCCATATTCCTGTAGTCCTTTAAGCCAAGTATACATGCTATGTGTCCTTGTAGTCCTTTAAGCCAAATATACATGCTCTGTATCCTTGTAGTCCTTTAAGCCAAGTATACATGCTCCGTATTCCTGTAGTCCTTTAAGCCAAGTATACATGCTATGTGTCCTTGTAGTCCTTCAAGCCAAGTATACATGCTATGTGTCCTTGTAGTCCTTTAAGCCAAGTATACATGCTCTGTATCCTTGTAGTCCTTTAAGCCAAGTATTTATGCTCCGTATCCTTATAGTAATTTAATCCTAAAACACATAATCCGTAGGATCCATATATTTATAATCCCTTAAACCTCGTCTAGATACTCCGTAAGCTTGGTATCGTTATGTTTTTTAAAAATCTATTAGTTTTTAATTTTGTACGGAAATTCTGTATTTTAAATAACGGAATGTGGGTATCACCCAATGAGGAAAATATAATTCTTTTTCCAGTCGTATTCGTCGAAATAAAACAACTCCAGCGGCTGCATTGTCTAAGGCACAACTATCACCATGGACTAGACTGTCAATGACTGGGATATCAAGGTTTAAATCTCGGTCGGGTGTACTGCATTTTTTTCGCAAAATGGGTTTCCAATATCCCTCCACGAAAATGTGGGTACGCTTCTTATAAATATAGTCCTCCTAATCTTTAAAACCATTAGCGTAATTGGTACATAAGCATTGAACCTGAATGGATAGTAAGACGGGGTGGTAAAAATAATTATTTATTTCATAGATATATTCATAATTTAAAAATATATAAATCGGATTGTGTCAAAACATTCTTATAATGTTTAATCTTGGCACCCCAAAAAAAATATTTTAAACGAATTTTATCTTTGATAACATTAACTATTTGCAAAACAAAGATAAAACAATGATAGTGTAAAATGCACCTGGTGTTTTCCGTAATAGCTAGTTAGACGGCTATTTCCTGAGAGTTGCCTTTATTTTACTCTACTGAATTAAGTACGAAAATATCTACCATGTGTTAGAGTGTTGGAGACATTATTCCCACTAATAGCGACTTGGAAATGTAATAACAGCAAGTTTCTCCAGCAGGCCCCAGGCACCGATTATTAAGGTTTTAAATACATATGTTATCTACTATAAATGGTTTCTACTCACTATGGTACCAACCTTAAATTAGTCGATAGCATATACGAGTATGTCTACTGAGTTTAATTACCTGTAGGGTAAAAAAAATACTTTTTGAAATTGGCACGTCTTTCACAGTGATGAATTGATGCATAAGGGGACTCTATATTGTGTTTGTTCTAGATTTTATTTTATCCCCGCGTTTTATTACCCGTTCGGGCTATACGCTTATGTACTAATTATATTTATGGTTTTAGAGACTAGGAAGGTTATATTTTATAGGACCTTTACACACATTTGCGTGGGGATGGAATGGAATTTTATTTTGAAAAACCACACTCTGTACACCCGACAGAGACTCGAACCTCAATCTCACCGTCATTGGTGGTCTAGTCATCTGCAAGAGTAGCGCCTGAGAGCATGTGGCCACTGAAACGGATTTTTCTAAAATTAAGTCATTGTGTGGGTCGTGTGCACATATAATCTGTCGGTTTGATAAGTGCTTGTTAAAAAACAAGGAAATAAATTTTTTTATGAGAAATATTTGTAAATACTTATTTTTATTATTTTATATTTATTTTAGTGATGTAGGCATAACCTTTGTTTAACCTGTAAGTCAAGATTACCTTGCATTGTTACACTATGTATTAGCTTATCATATAGATCCATAGAGTAATCTGTCAAGGTAAGATTGCTAGAGGGTCCGGGGTTCAATCATCGGTCCCGGCACAGATGCATTTGATTGCCAAACCCTTCCTTCACCTCTGACAAGACGTGTATTAATCAAAACGTGTGAATGTGTGGAATTCCACGCCTCCACCGTGGTTAGGATCCCACGTTAAACTGTAGGTCCTCCATTTCATCTCACAATCACCCTACCACTACGCATTAGCATAAGTGCGTATAAGCTGAACGGGCAGTAAGACGCGTTGCTAATAATAATAATAATAATAATAATAATAATGAGGAAGGTGGGATTTCAGATAAATGTTACCGTGTTTGTGTCAAGGGATAGTGAAAAAAAAACCACCTCTCAGTACACCTGAAAGGAATTTGAATCCCAATCTTCTTGTCCCCAGCAATCAAACCTAACATTAGATTTACACATTAGATTAGGTGTGGCTATCTTTTTGATATATTAGGTCATATGGGTTAAAAAAAAATAGGTGGATGGGGTTAAAAATTATCGAGCAAAATAATTTGGCTTTATAGCTCTCAAATAGTAATTAGTATATTTTTTTGAACACAATTGTTTGTTTTCAAAATCTTTTGTGAGCAGGATAAAATCTGTTGGTTGGCTGGATCCGGCTTGCAGTAAGTTACTTACCGTTGTATTAGACCATATGACCACCGATGTGGGTTGATCTTAGATAGTGCATTATTTTATTTTCAACACTAGATTAAACAAAAATATTTTGGTGTATGCGTTTATCATATCTAACATTACAAATTAAATTTTTTCTTGAAGCCGGTCAGTTAAAAATAAAACACCAAATATTTGAACTTTTGAGATATCCTATATTAAAAAATTTCATTCACCCGTTTCTGTTGTCAAATTCCTAAGGTGTAACTCTCAAAATCGCATGGACTATCAACGACGGAAAGGTTGGGGTTCGAGTCCTTGTTGGATGTACTGAAGGTGGTTTTTACGGAATAGTTTTCTACTCTCTCTCCCTCCACACATGAGGGTACATTTCCTATTTATTGAACCTTCTCTTTTCTTAACATACTAACGTGATTAACACATATACGTACAACCCAAATGGGCAGTAAAATGTGGTGCTAAAAACAAAAAAAACAAAAAACAACCTCACCATTCGATGGTTTTGTACTCCTCAACGCAACAATGGAGGGCTTTGTGTCTCTCTACCAGTACATAATCAATGGTGCTCCAATCTTTCGTGAACTGGAGGCCGGTCCTGTTCGTTTGTGAAGTGTTTTCTTGACAGAAAGTCTCGTCGTCCGCACAAATGAGTACTGAACACGTCACTAACATATACGTCATCACGTTCAGTACGCGGTGCTCCATTCGTGCCCCTCTGTTCATTCTTCCAAATCAGTAGGTTTTTTCAAAAGCTCTCACTGAAGTGAAAAACAAAATCAAAATTTAATAATTTATCAATCATCGTAGAACAAATTATTATAATCTTAGTACGAGCTTAATGTCATAGGTTTCGTACGCTATGTATGATTATATTAGTTATTATTTCTAGAGACTTACACTTAGACATTATTTTTGAAGGAAAAAGGGAGGGGGTGGGGATTGGATTTATCTTTGACAGCTCTTAGATGCAGTTCTGTCAAAATAAGATGGAAAACATACTCTTAAAATTGAACCCTTTTTGGAGCAATTAAAAATAATTGTGGGTCTATTACATAATCAGGGTTGAAGGTGCTATTAAATGTATTAGACTCAAATGAGCTACTAGTCTAGGCATTTAATAGGAATACACCAATACATTATTATTATTTTTTTTTTCTATTGGAAGGAAGGTAGGAAGAAAACGAAAACTACCTCGCCTTCCCCTTCGATATGACCCTAATAATTTAATTGCTACAAGATCTAATGAGCTGATGTGTTAGCTAGCCATAGTGACGTGGAGCCAAAGGTGTATAAAGTTAGTTTTTTTTATGGAGGATCCATTATAAGGATTACGTAAAATGTTTATTTCATTTTTGCATTATACCTATAATATGTGTTTTGATAAAGGAGATAGTGTATACTGAAATGTTAAATGTCCCAAATGAAACGTGACTATTGAATATTAATAAATATAAAGTAAACTTCCGACTATCCATTGCAAATTAACTGCGGCATCGCCAACAGCAGGGGATAAGTTTTGAAAAACGCGCGTTGATGGTGAATACCTACCGAGTGTTGTACTCAGTAAATCCCAAGGGGACAGATAATGACCATAGAGGCAAACAGTTTATGCAAAGAGGGGGAGAAGGCCTTTCATGGTTGTACCTGCTTGATTATCTGGAACAGGAAGAGGATACACTCCTATATGACAAGTTGATGTTAAGGAAAATACGTAGCAGGTTAAGGAAAAAAGAAGCATATGTGATGAAACAAATGTCTAAAACAGACGTTTTTAAGTGATATATACATTTTGAGTATAATGTACTTCGATTTAAAAATATTTTTTTAAACTATATCAGTGCGTGGAATAGAAAGAATTGTTCATAGTTACAATCACAATAGGTGAGTACTAGTTTGAATTGAATGTGCTACAATCTCTTATTTTAATAGTAATGTGGTTTATCCGCAGTTTTGGGTTTTCCGTGGCACCCTTCGCCTCCATTACTCCGGATAGTCAGAAATTAACTGTGTATATATATATATATAAATAATACCTTATCACCAATACCTGTTTAAGCTATATGCATATATGATAATAATACTGTATATTGGGGTAGGGATGAGAAAGGAACCATTTCAAATGTTATCTACTTGCATTTCTGTTGAAGAAGAAAGGGCAACCATCGAAGGAAAAAACATCTTCATTATACCCGACCGAGATTCTAGAAAAACAGTTTCTATTTCGTTTCAATCCAAGAAAAGCTATTTTATTGGTTCTCCGAAACCATACTACATCTACCAAACAAACTGTTATTTTAGATATTAAAAGAGCTAGTGTTTATTTATCCATTATTGGAGGTATTTGAGGTATTTAGCGTGCACTTTCTTAACCGACTGATTAAATCAGAACACGAGAATTTTTATGCCGGGAAAGGTGACCTGGCGGTCTAGGGGTAAGGTGTCAGACTTCTGTGCTGGCGGCCGGGGTTCAATCCTCGGTCCCGGCATAGATTTATCTGATTACCAAACCCTTCCTCCACCTCTGACAAGACATCTTGTGAATGTGGGGAATGCCATGCCTCCACCGTGGTTCGGATCCCACGTTAAACTGTAGGTCCTCCATTTCATCTCACAATCACCCTACCATTACACATTAGCGTAAGTGCCTATAACCCGAACGGGTAGTAAGACGTGGTGCTAATAATAATAATAATAATAATAATAATAATAATAATTCTATGGCGGGAAAGGTATTTTCACATAACTTCCATGATAGCCACGAACATCGGGTCACGCGGCGAGCACTTTACTTCAAGACCACCAAGGTCAACAGAACTTGTGTTACAATAGTAAGTTTTGCATAATGAATCTATTAGGGGAATATTATTTTTATAAAATCCCATAATTTAATTTAAGTTTTTATACATACATTTGAACACCCAACTTTGAGGGGTTCATCAATTACAAAAGGGGTCCAAAAAAACTAAACCATCTTCTTAATTACTATTTTTAAATTGATTAGTTAATATATTTGGTGTCAAATATGGTAATTAAAAAATACAGAACAAAAAAATGCAAACCTAATTCTCGATGAAAATACATGCACGTTCAAAACCGCCATAGTGGTCCACAGTAGTTATTTTTTTCACTGCATACCCATAATGGTCAAATGACACTGGTGTGAGGAAAATTAATTACAAACCACAAATATATATAGATATTCCTATATATTGGTTCTGAAAAATCTATTTTAATGCGTAGAACGTGAATAAAATATTATATTGTGTTGAAACGATAAAGATGACAGCTCATCAATAATCATAAAATTATATCTTTTAAAAAATAATCTCACTCAACCTTTACCTTTTAAACAAAAAAATTAGATATATATTCATTATTAGAATTTATCCGTGAGAAGCGCATGTTTTCATGGATTAAAACACCAATTTAAAAACAAATAAAAACACAAATATATATTATGAAAGGCACTCCACTATTTCTTATGGCCGCTCAACAAACTTGCAAAGATGGCTTCTTAGATCCAAATAAATCCAAATAAAACGCAGCCATTAAAAATGTAACAACACAAGAAAGCGAGTGAAAATAAATGGAAGCGCTGTTAATATCCCAACTAATACACTTCAGAGTGAGCTGGAAGTTCGACTGTGAGTTGTACACGTGCTCGTCTGTGTTCGATGTGTGTCATGTGACGAGTTCAGCGTGATAAGAGCACGCCGTAATGCACGTATAGGTGACGCAAAATGCGAGGAATGAGCATCATTTATTTTTCTAGGAATATTTGAGGTAAGGAGGGTGCTCACAGTCTTACCTTGACGTTATCCACTATGTCCCTATCTTTATAAGCTGCACCATAGTAGGAATAGTTAAGGTGAGAATTTTACTGTTCAGGGTGAGTGAAGTGTGCACTCCGAGCTCCATAAGGCCATACTAAAGGGAAAGAGGAGATAACGGAGGGGTTAAAACCACCCGTACGCTCTAAAGTATTATTAATATGTTACTTCGGTGGCCGCATGATATAAGGCGCTACTTTCGCAGTAGACTAGACTGCATATGACTGGGAGATTGAAGTTCGAATCTCGGTTGGGTGTACTGAGGTTGGTTTTTTCCAATCTACCTCCATACAAGTGCGGGTACACCTAATCTAAATTTAAACTTCCTAATCCCAAAATCCATTAGCGTAATTAGTAAATAAGAGTATAAACGAAACGGGTAGCAAGACGCGGTGCTAAAAATATGATAATGTATGTTTTTATTTCTCCTATTTGGCCAGGATTATTGGAGTCTTAAAATGTATTACACCATGCCTGAGGCCTAACCCCCCTTAAAAATAAATTTATGGCTACGGCCCTACTGCTCCATGTCTTACTACCCGTCCGGTATATCTGTGTATCCATGCTAATGAAGTAGGGACGAGGAATATGCAATTCGGATACTGTGCACCCACATTTGCATGGTGAGAAAGTGAGAATTTAGCACGTTGAACACCCAGGATACTATCCGTTTACCATAAGTTTCTATCAATGAGTGGAGTGGGGGAGTTGATGAATTACACCCCCATTAGAGTAAGGACAGGAGGAAGAAATCACAGGGATAGTTCACATATGGGAAACCCGCTCTATCAAAACAGTCTTGCACTAACCTAACGCCCTTGACCACATTACCACAATCATGGGTTTAGCTATTTATCTCCTCTTTTTTTAGTATCGCATCTTACTACTATCTGTTCGGTTTTTACGCATCTATACTAATTTCTTTAATGTTTTAGGTATATGGAGGATTGCATTTAGAGGAAGTGTACGAGAGTTTGCGTGTGGAGAGGGTAGAAAGCCACAAAATAAAATTTTCCCTCACCCCGATCTCCCCGTCTTAGGTAATCCAGTCTCTTGAAAGAATGACGCCTTCGAGCAGGGGTCACCAAACTCTTTTAGCACAGGGACTACTTTTAAAATTTAAAAATGCGTCACAAGCTGCTCATATTAAAATTTGGCCGTATCGCGTAATAGCTACTTTCGAAACTCGTAAAAAGGCATTGCCATCACACATGTGTACAAAAGGGACTAGGGTATTTGGATTGAATTAATAATTGTAACTTAAGAATGTAAAACAAATTTTGTACCAAAATGAACTTATTTTTAATTCCATAAAATAAAATAGCTACTTAGTTGCTAAAGAAAATGACAGTCTAAAACAAATACATTAAACTTGGTATGTAACCGACTGCGAAGAATGGCATTCCCTTTGGTCCACAATTGTCTAATGTTTGGTGAGTAACTGCTCATTCACAATTGAATGCAATCCATCTGTGTGCCAACTTATGTATTTGTTTTTCACCACCTTCTTAGCTGAATTCCTGCTTGCCTCAGCACCCTCGTGGGTTTAAACCCAGCCGAGGTCAACGGTTTTCTCTTGAGCAATAAAAATCAACAGCAAAACTTCCTTTGGAGGGAAAGTAGAGCAGCTGGCCCCATGTCGATTGTGTCATGTAGAATAACGCTGTAAGTTATGTGAAAATACCTTTACCGACAAAATTGGTATATATAGCTCTCACTCATAGAATTTCTCGTGTGCTGATATTATCAATCAGTTCAGAAAGTGCACATTAAATACCTCAAATAAATAAAATATTTAAATTCCTGTGCGAGCTACCGGCAGCTTGCGATCAACGGTTTGGCAACCCTCGCTCGCCTTAGAGCATTCCACAGCGTGTTTTAGTCCTATTCATCTCGAGACTGCTGTAGCGTCCGCGAGCCGTCAATGATGATAACGGCCTCCTGCAAGCCTCGAGGAAACGATTGCGGTTTCCTCTTTTTGTTTTATGATTAATTTAGAAGTGAACGGTTACATGGTTTCTTCTTTCTCTTGGAGATGTTAGCGTGAGCGGCCCTCCTTCATCAAAGAGGTCCTTGATCAATGGCACAGAGTGATACTGTACTCAGGGGACATAGGGTGTTTTGAGGATTCAACCCTCGACCCTTAAATATTATTAATAATAAGGATTGGTTTTTTATGACATTTCATATTTCTATTCTTAACTTGAATTCAAATTTCAACTGAATATTAAGGTGAGGATCTAGGGAAGGCGAGAAAAGGGAAATGTTTAGCCGTTTTTATAGCAAAACTTTTTTATCTAAAATAAATCAAATATTGCTCCAATAGAAACCAAGTGTTTAATTTTGTTCAAAGTGTGATATAAACATTTGTTGAATATCTGCCATGAGCATGGTGACATTAGATGATGAACTTTTTAATCGAATATAAACAATTGTCATTAAATTATAGGATATCCTTGAATGAAATTCAAGAATTTTTGATGTCACCATGTGAAGAAAATTAAACTCTGTGTTTCTACTGGAGAAATGTGTTATTTTTTTTGACAAAAAAAAGTTTTCTATAAAAATTGCAAAACCTATGCCCCTTTCTCGCGTCCCATATCACTCCGCTCTAAACGAATACATTTTGCTTTTTATTTGGCCTATGATACATGTTTGGGCTTTTTAATTTTTGACCAATTCAAACAATATTTAGTATTTATTTGTAAAATTTTAAAAATAATTTTTAAAATAATTTCCATAAATATTATTTAATATTTTACGCCTCGCGGCACATTTAGTCTTCAGATACGAGCTCTAATACTTAATTAGAGGGGGTTTACCCATCCTACCTCAAAGCTAACTCACCCTCCTCCTGTTCCCTTGGATTAATTCGTAAATAGCTATCTACTCTGGTAGTCGGAGGATATAAGGCGTCAGTCTCACAATATACAGGATTTACAATGACAGGAGCGGTGCATAACAAATGGGCCATTGGAACCCTTGTCCCAAAAGTTTGTGGCTTAGTTGTACCACGATCACTGGTTAAGAAGATTATCGTTATATTTTAGTTGGGTCACGATCACTGACCAGGAGGATTATCATCATAGCCTGGTTGGGCTAAGATCACTGACCAGGAGGATTATCATCATAGCTTAGTTGGACCACGATCACTGGACAGGAGGATTATCGTCACAGCCTGGTTGGGCTAAGATCACTGACCAGGAGGATTATCATGATAGCTTGGTTGGGCCACAACCACTGGACAGGAGGATTATCGTCATAGCTTGTTGGGCCACGATCACTGATTGTGTCTTACTATCCATCACTTGCTGAGAAAACATTTACAGCCATTCTAAATGGAGTGATACAAAAACTGGGCCCGAGCTGGTACAACAGTATACCGTGTTTATAATTCCCAAAAAGGAACTCGTGGCCCAACTATAAAGTGAAATTAACGCTACCCTTTCAAACGCTGGTGAACTCTTAGCCCAACTGTAATGTGGGGTTAACGATATCCTTCCAAAAGCAGGTCGTAACCGGTATACTTGTTCCAATTGGAGTACACTGGACAGGAAGGTCGATGTTTGAATCTCGAACGGGTGAGTTGTGGGTGATTTTCCACATGTGATCTACCACTAAGCCGTCTCTTTCCTCCTTTCGCGCTAATTTGGGTTCGCTTCCATGAAACACACCTCCTCATCCTTAGCCCCTAGATTAATACATTAGTATAATGCAATTTTTATAGACAGAAATGTTACCAGATATATTTTTACGTTTTATTACGCCAAGCTTTGTGATCCGTAGCTATCACTTTTAAGGTGGGGATGTAGAGGACATTTTTATGATAGAAATAAAGCAAATATTTCTTCAGTACAAACATAGTTTAATTTTAGACATAATTTTTGGCTACATGTAAAGGTGTCCTGGAGTTTAATGACAACTTTTTATCATCATTTAAAAAGTTTGTCATCTAACGCCGCTATCCTCATGGCAGATATTCAAGAAACTGTTGATATCACCATGTGAAGAAAATTAAACTTTATGTTTGTACTGACGTAATGTTTTATTTATTTTGACAAAAAAAAAAGTTGCTGTTAAAACTGCAAAAACACTGGCCTTTTCTCGCGTTCCCTATATCCCCAACCTAATAGATGCTATCAATACCTCTAAAATAACACACATATATGATAGCATGTTATCAATATTGTTCGAAAAAGTATGCTTTTATTTTCTATGAGAACCTTATTATGATAGTTAAACTGTAGCCATGCTTATAAACGCGATTCATAAGCAGGATAGACATACATTTTGCAGTAAACGCGAAAAAAAAAAGGAAAAAAAATCAGCTATCATCTAGTCAGGTTTACCGATGGTGGAAAGATTGACGTTCGAATCTTGCCTGTGTGTATCGAGTTTATTTTCCCCAAAATTATTTCCTACTTTACCTCCACGCCAACGGGAGCACAATCCCTTGTCCACCTTTCTCATCGCTACCCCCATTGGTACGTATCTGCGGATATCCCGGACGGTTATCGAGCGAGAAGATGTTTAGAGGAGTGAATGCAGCTCGCGTCCGACTCGCTATGGATGTGAAGGAATGGCTCCGTTACGAGATGGTGACTTGGGTATTCACAGTCCGTCAAAATGGTGGGAGTCGGTCGATAACTCAAAGAAACGAGCAAACGTTTGTTTGTTTTCCCAAGAAGGAGAAGGGGCACCCTGCTGCCATCTGGGAATCGGATTTCCGTGCTCTTGGCGGAGCTGTTGTTCCATGAGTATCTGTTCCAGTAAATCCATCGTGGCCTCCTTCCAACTCGTGACTTACCTGACAACAGTTTTTTTCTTCTTTCTCTCTTCTCACCACCCATCCGGGTTACTCTCGTATGTACTACTAATTACGAGGTTGAATTTAGAGGAATTTCTCCATTATATTTATGGAAGGAAATGTGGGAACCCATGTACAGTAAAATCTCCCTTAATGGACACCTCTGGATAACGGATTATTCTTTATAGCGGAAAGTTTAATTTTCCTCGGTAAAATAACACGGGCTATTACGGTGAAACAATTTTCCCCAATCACGGACTTTCTCATTAATGCAAATGGAGACTGCTAGATACGCTTATTTATGCAAAATAATATCTAACTACAGGAAAAATAATAATATTTGAAACATCAGTTCATATTCAGTATTTTACTGTGGGATTGTCAGGAATGCAATTCTTTCACGCGAAGTGTAAGTACCCCGTTCTTATCCCTATAGGGAAATGTTCTAAAATAGCCTAGGTAGAAACGACTATGGTACTTCAAGATCATACCTTATACTGTTTCAAAGCCACCGGGGTACGTTTAGCAGTTTAGCCTGTGATTGTGAGAATGTGCAGTACAGTACAGACAACCTAATATTCACATTTAATTTTATTTGCGTATTGTTCTGTGTATTATGCAATCTGGACAGTAGGATATGTACTGTACAATATGTATTCATATACAATACTGCACAGTGCGGTAATTATATTGTTGTAGTTAATATCCACAGTACATAAGTTCACATAGTTTAAACTGTGTTCAAACAATTTAAAAATAAATTGAATTATTTTTCTAAATACCGGACACTTTTTTTTTTATCTCGGAAGGTTTCCTCGACTAAAATATTTCACTTTTGTAAAAAAACCAACCTCGCCATCAGTACACCTAACCTTGATTCGAGCCCCAATCTCCCCATCATTGGCGGTCCAGTCTGTTTTGAAAGTGACACCTTTGACCAGAAATGTCAACCTCATTTAACCATAAAGGACAAGTTGAGAACTAAACATAGTGAAGGGGCAGCATTTCAAGAAATTAGATCTTACGTAAAATAACTCTCAACTTGGTATCCTTTCTTTTTACAAGAAAAAGAAAATAAATATTAAATAAAATTGTAGTACTCATTCTTTATTTTTACCCAGAAATGCTTGTAATTTTGATCAATCACTCTTTAGTAAATCGCACTTCTCTGAAAAGCTATGAATTTGATGCAATCAAATGTGACAAGGAATAACATTGCCAAATTGTTTATTTCTACGATATTTATAAAAAGAAAAATCAGAACATATTGTATGTTGGTTCATAATTAGGTCCGTGTGCCGCAGATAGTCAGGGATTGGACCGTATGTGGCCCGCGGGCCATAAGTTTGACAAGTCTGCCTTAGATCTTTCGACTACCGAAGCGGGTCTGACATCTGTTTGCCTAGTTTATTTTTATGCCCTTTTCCCACGGCCAATTAGTTTTTTAATTTGTTCATTAGGGAAACATTTATTGAAATAATGAAGGTAACAATTACAAAACATCAGTAAAGAAGCAAGATTCATTACATCGTTTCTTGCTTTATGGATAGTTAAAGAAACCAACCTAAATGTAATTATATTCAGACAATGGTTTGCGTATGTAAAAGTTAAAAATATATTTCGAATCAAGCTAGCATGGACATGATTATATACATAAAATACTTACTATTAAAATTACTTAATTTAAATTTTGCTTTTAAAACAGATATTTCGTTTTCATTTATTTTTGCTTGAAAGACAGGGAAATCACTGTTTGATCTACAAGTGTGAGACCTAGTTTATCTTTTGCGCATGCGTTTGACCTTAAATATCACTGAAAGCTATATGACGTGCGAAATTATTATTTACCAAATTACGAAGAAGTTTTCATGATAGCTGTTTTACTATTTGCCGCCATTATGAAACGCTGTCAGCAAGGTAATATTTTACTTGTACTGAATTCAATACGGAAACACCGTCCGTTTGTGCGAGGCATTAAAAACGACCAAGCGTTTGTTTCTCATTATAGTCGATATTCTTTGTAAGCACCAAAGCTTGAATGTATTTGTAAATGATCCTACGAGCCCTATATCCAGATTTGTATTTAGAAGGGGAATTCTACTTGCAGAAGCTCATGAGGAAGTTCCACAATGCTCTGTGTCAAAATTCCCGTACTAACAATGCGCATATTTATTTGCATTAATGGTATGGGGCGAGAAAGGTTGAATTTTAAGGAATTGTACCTTCATTTTAGTGTAAGGGAAAATGATAAATCATTTAGAAAAAATCTTCTTTTCATCCAGTTAATATTTGAACCAGAAGTTTACTTTCCCCGGAATTCATTTTATTGAGAGAGTAAAGTCTTAAACTATTGCTTTTTTAAAAAAAATAATCTACCCCTTTTAAAATAATTTAAACTTTTACTCGAGCATATTTGGGGTTGAGGATGCAGAAGAGTTACAATCGTAAAAAAATAAAAATAAATAGATCTCGAGATTTTGATCGACATTTCAATACCCCATGAAAGTGAAAAAGTGATTCTTGAAATGCTGACTGTGAGTATGTACGTCTGTATCTTGGCCTAGAGGTGAAACAAATTTACCGAGCGGGCTAAAACTTGGTATCTTAGGATTTTAATAAGGTGCCCCCAAAGTTTTATTGAATTAAAAATCTAACTCTAAAATTAAAGGTTGTTTACTAAGGACCAAAATAGAAAAATACAACATATTTTCTCAAAATCCGCTTTACTTTATATCAGAAGAAATTTCCAAATTTGATCATATCTCCGCAACTCTTTGTGATACAAAATAACATTTAATTGTAAAGTGTAGTACAATTATAAATAAACATATTTTATCTGTAATATAATTTTATAAAACCAAAAGTCTCTGAGTCATACGTAAATAAATATTTTTTTAATGGAACTCTTTGAAAGCAGGAATTAATTGCTATGCTCTTAGGTGGACAGAGATGTAATGTACCTCTTTTATCAATGTTTCTGTAACCGTATGTATGATTTATTTTCAGTGGAATATTTCTGCAACAATATATTATATTATTACTATCACAAATATTTACTCGGTCAGTAAATTGTTGACCTCTCGCCTGCTGTCAAAGAAAGTAAAATAAAGAATAACAATAATTTTACCGGTGGTTCTCTACGGGTGTAAAACATGTTTTCCCCTTACATGATTAAAACAAATTTAGAGTGTTCTAAAACAAGGTGCTTATGAAGATATCTGGTCCAAAAAGGGATGATGACACTGGGGAGTGGAAGAGGCTACATAATGATGAGTTACGCATCTTGGACACATCACAAGACACTGTTAGGATAATCAAGTATTGTAGTTTAGGGTGGGCAAGACATGTAGTGCGAATGGGAGAATCTAGAACCTTGTTCAGGGTACCGGCTAGCAAACCCGATGGGAAGTAACCATTGGGAAGATATAGACGGAGATGGGAGTATAACATTAAAATTGACCTGAAAGAGCTAGGATGTAATGAAGGGGACTGGATAAAACTAGTTCAAGATACGTATAGGTGGTGTATTTTTGTAAGTGCGGCAATGAACTTTTGAGTTCCTAATTCCATAGCCCATAGTAAATGAGCTTACGAGATTTTTTAATAAATATCTCTATTTTAATATAAAAGAGAGATAAAGTATGTGGGATGCACCATACCCTTCATGATGTTTATAAATAATATAATTTACAAAAAAAAAAATTCTTTTATATAAAGAAGCTATATTTTTCCCGTTTTTTAATAGTTTCCAATTTGACGAGGAAAGAGATGACCCAAAATAGCAAAATTTTAATTGGCTTCAAACTTTACGAAATCAATTTTAATTACAAGATTTTTTTTAGTGAATTGATGGAAAATAGATATTGTAAATAAAAAACTTTTTTTCTTAATCAAAAAGACAAAAATACTTTTTTGTTTTAGGAAACCCCGATAATTATTATAAAATTGATAAGGTGACTTTAAGTTTTGTTTAAAAATTTGTTTATTCGGAATGTCAGTAATGAATTTCAATTTTAATTTTATAATATTAGACGAATCTAATACAAAATAAAGGTACTTTGGAAAATGCCGCAATTAACTTTCGAGATCTAGTGCCAATGAGTATAAAAGTAAGACATCGTTATCAAAATTTTATCTTTAATAAAATAATAATTTTGATCTTATGGTTTGCGAGCAAAGTTTGGTCATTTAAGCTTAATTTTTTGATGCAAATTGGCAAGAATGCACCTGGGAGAAAAGAGCATAGTTAAAGCAACTTCGATGAAGTGCAATGCTAGGATTGCGCAATATATTTGAATACTAATGATAGTAACTATAATAATCCCTGCATGGGATTAAATCTCCACAAAATATAACCAATTTAGCACGGATAATTTTCAGCCTTTCTGGTTGTTTTTAGCTTTAATAGTTTTAAAACCTTATGGTGGTTGAATTTCTCTTATAATGAAGCTATTGATCAGTATAAAATTTTTGAGAATAGTTTAAGTTACTATGTAAGCTCTAAGATTTTTATGCTTTTACTTATTTTTGTATTTTAGTATCATGTTTTGTGTTTAACCGTCATATTGTGTATCAGCCGTGTTCCCTCCTATTGGTTCCAGCACCCATTGGAGGGATACTGAGGTTTTGCAGAGGGGAACAAGTCTGTTCTTCGGTACTATTTCTGAAATAAAAGCTGTTTATTATCTCGGGTAATAGAATGCGGGATTGATTTCGATGGATGAGTCTAGAATAAGAATTTGTTATTAGAATTATTGGTGTTGGGTTCAGAGAGTAGTTTCCAGGAATTATACGTTGGATGGGGTCTGTTTCCAGTGGAGAGGTTGGTTTTTCTCCCATATTGGTCTTCAGTGTTTTGTTTTTGCTCTTGTATTGTTTTTTACCAGTACAATGGCTGGCGTAGCTTTCACATATTTTGTAAAACAAACCTATCGTTTATTGTTCTTATTGTGTCTTCAATTGCTGTGCTATTGGATGCCGTATGCAGTGCTGTTATTAGTGTTCTGTAAAATGCATCTATCAGCGTTTCAGTATTTTGTTTCGAGTTTTCTATTTATTATTGTGCAGTTCAGTTTCCATTCCCCATACTTAGAAACTGTATAGCAATGTTGATTTTCTAGGGCTTGCATACAACATTGTCTTTGTCTTGAATTGTGGGTATCTGTTGACTACTTTACCTGTGACTGAGTTTTTCGCATTATTAATTTGAGTTTTGAATTAAGGTACTCCATCTGGTGTTGTTCTTAGATACTTAATCTCTACCGGTTTGGGAATGATGCTTCCAAACCGTATCAGTTCATATTTGTTCTTGTTCATCTTAAGGCGAATATTATTTTGGTGGTTTTGTCTACGTTAACCTTTTTTCTCCATTTTGGTAACCAGTCCTCTAAAATCTCAAGATATCTTTGGATATTTTTCTCTGCTCTAGCTATGTTTCAGTCTTCTAAATAAATTACCATGTCGTCTGTATACTTGGTAATTTGGTAACCTGGTAGCCTCGGTATGTCGCTAGTGTAAATGTTGTAATGTGTCAGTGGGTGAAAGGACTTTCCCTTGTAGGAATCCAGCTAGTAGTAGCAGTATTTATTTAGAGAGTACTCCTTCTCCTTGAACTACAATAGTTCTGCCTGATAAGTAGCTTCTCATGAGATGTATACTCCATTAACGGTAGGAATTACTCTCTTAAAGGTCTTTTTTCCTACCAATATCCTACTATATAATAGATTTCTGGTATGGGACAAGGCCTTTCAAAAAAAAAAAATCCTACGCTGAACAGACTTTATGTACTAGTGTGTCTGAGAGGTTCATGTCTGTCATTTTTCTAATCATTCCAGTGGGAAATGTCTTATCTAGGAAGGTGACTGGGTTTCTGTTGTCATTGAAACCGTCTGATTAATGCGTGTCTCATACTATGTTTGTCTTGGATCCCGTGCTAGAAATCTGGTAACACATTTTTTTCTTAGTTGAACCAGGATTATTTTTTGTAATTTTTTGAACAGCTTACTTATCGAGTCAAGGAGGAAAATGGGTATTTTATTTTGTCGGGAAATTGGGATTTTCCTTGGTTTTACTATTGTTATTACATGGCCTTTTAGTTTTTTTGTGTAGTAATTCTTTCTTAAAGTTTGGTCGTAGATTTATATGAGGTAGCTTATTGCTATATGTGGAAGTCTTTTTATAATAGTTCTTTATATTGTCTGCTCCTGGGGCCTTATGATGAGAGTTAGATTCCTAATTTCTTCTTTTATTTACCGTGGTGTGAAGTGTTTCAGATGATGTACTGTGGTCTTCCAAGAAAGTTTTCTACTAGCCCGTATGTATCTCTAGTCTTAGTCTTCTGGATCGTCATTCGGTGTGAATTTCTCTTCCAAGCTCTCCGCTATGGCGTTGGCTTTAAATCGATGATAATGAATGTGGTAATATTATTTTCATTTAATTGAATTCTTAATTCCACCCATTGATGTGTCAGTCAAAATCTAAGAGGATCTATATTAGACCAGTAACCTGCACCAGTGGTCATGTGGACAAGGGCGAGAGTCTCGTATTGTCTGGTTTGCTGATGACGGTGAGGTCGGGGCTATTATGATATGGGATTTTATTGTGATAGCACCGCGATGGGCATCAATGATTATGATTTCTGCCCAGCGATCAGGCATCAATTATAGTGATACCGGATTTTATGCTGGTTGTGATAATGAGGTTGTAATGATGTAGACCCTGATATGCCTTACGGTGAGCAGTGAGTATAACGATACCGGGTTTTATGATGATGACGACGAGTGCATGCCTTTCTGCGCACTTGTACACGGTTTTGTGATCTGGTTATATGTAATTCTTATTATTATGAAATGAGTAAAACTTGTAATGCTGCACACGATTTATTTAGATGATTACACTTTCGGTACTGAAGATTTGATATTAAGTGATACAGTTTTTGTTAATTTACGGTCTGTTTTTCTGTGATATTACAATGTCCTGTATTCTGTATATTGGGTACTGTCACTGTCTATTAATATACCAGTGTCTAGATTTATACGCTCAAGCTGCTAATATATACAACCTACCCCTTGATTCTTGGACTCCTTGTCACCAGAGTTAAAACTAACTAATAGGAGAACTCCTGGCAACCTGATGTTGTGAAGGCTAGATTCCTATTGGTTAAAGGAAGCCATGATGTCACATGATCTTTTATACACAACGGAGTTGACCTTTTAAAGAAAGAAAGTTTTGAGCACAATACATTGAAATTACTTCTGAAAACACATGATTCTCTATGGATGAAGTATTAAAAGGAAACTCCATATACAGTTCTTTAAAGAAAAATAGACTTCATCCATGACTTTTTGAATATATGAGAGGGGTCCAAAACAGTATCATTACAGGGTCTTGAATCCTGGTTGAGTTTACCTAGGTGTCTATTTCCTTCCCAAGAATGCGGGTAGTTTTTTTTACCTTCTTTGTTCCTATTCCCATAAGTGTAACATATCTTCAGGTATCCCAGATGCATGACAATGCTTGTTTGTTATAATTTCTCAGAATATATTTTATTTAAAGGAAAAAAATAATCTCGCTGGCTTGAGACGTGCATTTATGTAATCAATTCTCCCTTCCACTCAATACATAATGTTTAGTTAAACATTCCACGCTCTTTTTCATGGGACGCCGATTCCCAGTGGTGACATCTAGCGGCGCTCTCTGAATACACAACCGCGTCACGACCGTCCTTGAAGGATAAGCGAATACACCTGACATGGAACACTGACTATTCCTTTGACGAGCAGGGGGAAGGGAGGGGGAATAACTCGAACAAAACGTGTGGTCACATGAAATTCTTGAATACTAGATTTGTTCTGTTTGTATGTGTAGTAGATTGATGTTGACTTTGATGGCAAGAGACAATATGGATGGGCGCTTAAACTTGGGTGCCATAATGTTTTTTGTTCAGGTGCGTGGAGAAGGAAGTGGGGCGTGTAACATGACGTTATATCCTCGTTAAGTTTGGATGAGTAAAAAACACAAGAAATTAGAAAACATTGAAATATGAGTTCTGAAACTGTTCCGTCCAAAAAGTAATATAAGTTATTTATGATTGGTTTTAAAACGTGTTAAAGGAGTATAGGAGAGTAAAAGTCATACAAAAACATAAATAATTTTTTTTTATAAGTATTTGTCCTAGCTCACATACAAGGATACACCAGACCCCCATCTTCCAGGTTAAAAGGGCCGTGCTCCTTGGGAGAGCTTAAGTCGCTAGATGCTATAAAGGGGCATATTTAAAAAAAAAAGAAAAAAAAAATTAAACATGGTTTCACTAGAGAGCAGTAGAAAAATATCCTTCTCGAGTCAGTTGGCCGACTTTCACAAAGCTAGGTTCAGGTATTAACCCAACCCCCTCATTACACAATCCTACCTCACAAACAATTTACGCAAACTACACATTACGATTGGTAAAATGTTACCTTTATGACGAACATGTTAAAAGTGAGTCACTTAACAACCGCACTTTTGTAAGTGCTTTTATCACTGATCATTAACACTAGCGAACCCCAGTGTTGATGGACTCAGCCCAGCTCAAGGAGCAGTGACATATCCGTAAGGTTAAGGATCTGGTGTATACTTGTCTGTGACCTAACCTGAGAAAAATGGCTAGTCAGTAAGGTTAAAGCTTTTTATACACAATAGTGAAGTCACAAACACTTCAACCTGGTATTTATTGCTCTTTTATTAACGAATTTCTCCAGTATGGAGTATTAATTTGATTCAGCATCAAAGCGTGCTCTAATAAAATTGCTTACAGGTTGACTACTATTATTTTTATTTAATCCTACATAACTACAAATCAATATATTAGAGACTTGTTGGACTCATGTGCGTTTGATAAAAAAATCTTAAGCCATGCAATTAGGGGAGGACAATCAATTTTGTCCAATATTACTGGTACTGAAAGAGAACTAAGAAGGCGGAAGGACAATATACCCCTAGTTCAGGGTGCGCATTCAATTATAACATAGGTTTGCAGAATAAAGATGCAGCGGGATTGCCAAGCGAGGGCAGGACTGTGCTTAGAGGGTTTTATGGGGTTAAAAACCCTCTTGAAATTATATTTACCCGCTTCGGTTGCCATATGGTCTAACGCGCTACTCTCGAAGTAAACTAGACTGGTGATGATGGGGAGATTTAGGTTAGAATCTTGGCTGGGTGTACTGAGGGTGGTTTTTCCAAAATGATTTTATACTCTTCTTCCGCGCAAATACGAGTACACTTCCTCTAAATATAACCTTCCTAATCCCTAACACCAAAAGCGTAATTAGTACATAAGCATATAACCCGAACGGATAGTAAGACGCGGAGCTAAAGAAAATATAGCTATTACTATTATTATTATTGTTATTTTTGTTTGTTTTTAATATATTCAATAGCAACATTTATTGCAAATTTGCCCTTGATCATGTAGGCATTCATATTCCTTCTAGGGCTTCTCGTAATCCAAAATTATTTTTTCTCAATAGCTCTTATATGGTAAGCCTTATAGGTCGTTGTATCCATAGCGCCAACTCTAGATTTGTCAAATTCAACTTTTATCATAAAAGAAAAGCTAAAATCAGAGAGTTATATAAGGAAATCCCATATCAATAATTTATCATGTAGAGGTTCTGCCTATAATATCTAAATTTTACAATATTCTGATTTATTTTTTGCATATTTGTTACTGCTTTTAACCACTCTTTAGTTTTTTTTGTTATTATTGCTATTTATTATTATCATTATTATTAATAACTTTTTTTGTAATTATTAATCATTATATAACATTATTTAGCCATTTTTGTTTATCTTATTTACTCGTGTAAATATATGTATTTGTATGGTATTTGTGTACTTTCAGTGCTGGCCTGTTATAGGTCCTACGACTGTTGGCCAGCACTAAAATAAAGAAAATTGAAATTATTGTAGTATATAGTTATGTATTATTATTATTATTATTAGCACCACGTCTTACTACCCGTTCGGGTTATACGCACTTACGCTAATGTGTAATGGTAGGGTGATTGTGAGATGAAATGAAGGACCTACAGTTTAACGTGGAATCCGAACCACGAAGGAGGCCTGGAATTCCTCACATTCACAAGATGTCTTGTCAGAGGTGAAGGAAGGGTTTGGTATTCAGATAAATCTTTGCCGGGACCGAGGATTGAACCCCGGCCGCCAGCACAGAAGTCTGACACCTTACCCCTAGACCACCAGGTCACCTAAGTTATGTATTCATTGTTTAAAGGGTGGTCTGTTTGTAAGGTGTTATACCTCGGTTCTGGGAGTCCGGGGTTCAATCCTCGGTCCCAGCACAGATTTATCTGATTCCCAAACCCTTCCTTCACCTCTGACAAGACGTGTATTAATCACAACTTGTGAAAGTGTGGAATGCCAGGCCTACACCGTGGTTCGGATTCCACGTTAAACTGTAGGTCCTTCATTTCATCTCACAATCATCCTACAATTATACATTAGTGTGATTGCGTATAACCCGAACGGGTAGTAAGACGCAGTGCTAATAATAATAATATTTGTTTTTAACATGTATAATAGCACACTTTATTTTCAATCTGCCTTTGAACATGTGGTCATTTTTGTCGCCTCTTGTGCTTCTTCAAAATCATAAAATATTTTCTATAAATAGTTCTTAAGCACTCAGCTTTCTAAGCCTATTTATAAGTAGCGCTAACTCTGGATTTCCAAATTTTGATTTTTATTATTAAAAAACCCTTTCCCTAATTATTGTCCATTTGTCTAGCGTAGACTTTTCACAAAATAATGATTACTGTTGAATTATAACTTTTGTTTTCTTATTTATTATTATTACTATTATCGGCTCTCTAGTGAGTTTGTTAATGAAAATTACTTTCCCCCTAACTATAATGTTTATAGAGCCGATAGGTTATATGATGGCGCTACTATCTCAAGGGGTGGTGGTGTTCTCATTTCTATCATTGATACTATTTCTGGTGTAGTCAGGAGAACTGACCTAGAGAATAATATGGAATGTGTCTGGATTGAGATCCCAACATTTGATCGCCAAAAACTGCTAATTGGGAACATATACCTTGCACCCCAAACAACTGTCGAAGCATTTAACGATTACTTTATTTTTCTTGAAGGTGTGTTGGCTAACTACCCCTATAGAATAATACTACTCGGAGATTTTAACTGCCCCAAAATTGATTGGAAATATCATCATTCTCAGAACATTTCTCATTTCTACATCAAATTAAAAGCTAATCAACTTCTTGCTTCGACCAACATAATAGGATTAGAACAATTTAATGAAGCTGATAATGACACTAACCTCCTTGACCTTGTTTTTGCTAATTTTCACCGCCCCTCTATTACTCAAAGCTCTCATTCACTAGTAAATATTGATTTAGCTCATCCACCCTTATTGATTTCACTAGATGTACCTATTGCTACTAAAATTAATGACACCCCTAATACATATATTGACTATGCACATGGGGATTACCTTAATCTCTACAATGACCTGGCTACTGCTGATTGGTCTTGTGTTTATTCTACTAAGGATGTTAATTTGGCTGTAGATAATTTTACCAAGTTAGTTCAAAGGAAAATCAGAACGCATATTCCTCAAATTACCATTCTTAATTCATCCAAATATCCTAATTGGTTTTCTTCTACACTTAAATACTATATTAGGAAAAAAAACAATTTTTTCAAAAGGTTTAAACAAACAAATAATAGTGTATTCTATACTCATTTTTCTCATTTTCGTAGATTAGTTAAAACTACTTTGATTATAGACAGAGCCAACTGGATGAACTCAATTGAAAATAGTATTAAATGCAAACCTAAAGATTTTTGGAAATTTGTTAAAAATAATCGTATGAATAAAGTTTTCCCATCCATCCTAGAAATTAATGGCAAGTCTATAGTGGATCCTTTATTAATTGCTAATGAGTTTGGGACCTACTTTCATTCCGTTTATAATTCAGCTATTCCTGTCTTACCCTGCCCCGTTATTGAAACTAGTGCGCCCTTGTATCCATGCCACATAACACCCTTGGATGTTGCTAATGCTATAAAAAAATTGAGTTCTTCTAGATGTGCCGGGACAGATGGAATTCCAAGTTTTATTGTTAAAGGCTGTGCCAGCATTTTCAGCCCTTTGTTAGCCTATATTTTTAACATTAGCCTATCAAATGAAACTTTTCCTCTTACATGGAAACAATCTGTTGTCATACCTATCTATAAAAAAGGGGTAAGAACAAATGTTTGTAATTACAGACCAATTTCCCTCTTAAACACTTTCTCCAAAGTATTCGAGAAAATCATACATGAGCATACTTTCCACCACCTTAAAAATAAACTATCAGATAATCAACATGGCTTTATAAAAAATAAATCTACTGTCACGAATTTAGTAGAATTTCTTGGGCATGTTGCCCCTCAAGTCTCGGCCCAAGGTCAGGTTGATGCTATTTATTTTGACCAAAGTAAGGCATTTGATTTATGTCAGCATAATATTATTCTCTCTAAGCTTGGTAATTTTGGACTCTCTCACTCTTATGTAAATTGGTTTAGCAGTTATTTGCATGAAAGATCATTCATTATTAAAATTGATTCACATACCTCAAAAACATTTTTAGCACCCTGTGGCATACCACAGGGTTCTAATTTAGGTCCTCTTCTCTTTAATGTGTTTATTGATGACATTGGTAAATATTTGAACTCGTCTAGTTATTTACTCTTTGCTGATGATGTAAAATTATTTAAAACTATCAAATCAATAGCAGATTGTATAGATTTACAAAATGATGTAAATGGTATTTTACAATGGTCTTTGGAAAATGGAATGTCTATCAATAAATCTAAGACCAAATCTATATCTTTTACTAGGAAAACTAATCCTTTCTTTTTTACTTATAAATTGGGCAGTGATAACATAGTTCGTACACTTTGTATTAATGATCTTGGTGTCCTCCTGGATAACAAACTTTATTTCCACTATCATGTTGACCATGTCATTTCCCAGTCATTGAAATTACTTGGGCTTATTAAATTTATTACGTCATCATTTAAGAAAGTTGACTGTTTTTTATGTCTGTATTACGCCCTGGTTAGGTCTAAGTTAGAATATGCCTCTGTTGCTTGGAATTCCATTACCTTAACTGACTCTCTTAGGTTAGAAAACATTCAAAGAAAATTTGTTGCTGCATGCTATGATAGATTCTTTAGTAACCGGATTTATTATGATTATGACAGAATTCGAAACCTCTTAGGGCTCCAAACTCTCTTCTCGCGTAGACTTTATTGTGATGCCCTTTTTGTTTTTAATATTTTCAATAACAATATTTATTGCAAATTTGCCCTTGATCATGTAGGCGTTCATATCCCTTCTCGGGCTTCTCGTAATCCTAAATTATTTTTTCTCGATAGCTCTTATAAGACGAGCCCTATAGGTCGTTGTATCCATAGCGCCAATTCTAGATTTGTCGAATTTGACTTTTATCATAAAAGGAAAGCTAAACTCAGAGAGTTATTTAAGGATGTCCCATATCAATAATTTATCATGTAGAGGTTCTGCCTATATTATTTAAACTTACAATATTCTGATATATTTTTTGCATAATGTTACTGCTTACTATTTAGTTATTTGTTTTTAATGTTACTTTTTATTCTTATTATTATTAACTACTTTTTATCTCGTAACTATTCATCAGTATATAACATTATTTAGCCATTTTTTGTCTATCATTTTTTCTTGTGTAAATATATGTATTATAAGGTATGTACGTGTGTACTTTTCAGTGCTGGCCTGTTATAGGTCTTACGACTGTTGGCCAGCACTATAATAAAGGAAATTGAAATTGAAATTGAAATTATAATTTAGTTTTTAAATTTGTTTCATTATAATCTCTTGTAAACTAAGATAATGTATTAATTACTTGGTATCTCATGATTGGTTTTGTATTTTTTCAGCACTATCCTGTAAATATTGGCTAGCCCTTTAGTAAAGGAAAATGAAAATTAATTGAAATTATTATGAAGATATTTTAAAATTATTTCTCAATGCCTTGTTTAGTAGCATATTGGAGGGTTTTAAAATAAGTGACACCCAAACACCAAATTAGGTTTTTTTCAGAATTTCTTATGAGGGATTAAATGGTAAAAATATATTAGCATCTTCTTTTAGGGATATTGTCCACGTGATCCAGAAGTAAAAAATACTACACCCCAAAATAAATAAAAATATTGGTATGGCACTACATGAAAATGGTTATATACCACATAGGCTAATGCTAATTTTCTAATTCTATACAATCTTGATCAGTAGATTCATAAAGCGCACGTTTAATATATTAATTAGTCAAATTTTATGTTTTGCACATTTCACTTGTAGCATATAATGTCAACACTGATAAACTAAATAATTTATTAATATTCTTTCAGTTTTAACAGAATTTTTCCATTGTATGTTAACTTAACATCATTACACAACTACGCTATAATTTTTTGCTCCTTGTCTTACTACCCGTTCGCTACATACACATTTGATTACACTGATGAGCTAGGAATGAGGGAAGTAAAAATTTTATAGGAAACGATATCGCATGTGGAAAACAGCTGAGTTGGAAACAGTTTAGTTAAATGCAC
Organism: Timema douglasi; assembly: GCA_901482245.1. Classification (NCBI taxonomy): domain Eukaryota; kingdom Metazoa; phylum Arthropoda; class Insecta; order Phasmatodea; family Timematidae; genus Timema; species Timema douglasi. The sequence continues at coordinate 25,930 of CABEEJ010001968.1, forward strand.
CCTCAGTACACCTAGCTGGGATTTGAACCCTAACTTCCCATCACCGGCAAACCAGATTGAATGGGCTCCACATTTAGAGCCGTAATGATAAACCATAACTATGAACTGCATGTCCACCGGTGTGAGCTATTCTACTATAGTTAATTTTTTAAATAATTTATTTGAGGGGTTTAACGTTCTATTTCTGAACAGACTGATTATATAAGCACACGACTTATAAACTAACGTACACCTAGAACAAACACAACACCCAGACCCCAGACGTTAATTCATCACTATGAACCCACATTTTACCAATGATACATTTTTCGGCCAGACCAGCAATAGAACCCGGGACCCTTAGCTCAGCAAACAGACATGCTACCGCCTGATCTAAGGTGCCATATTGTATTATAATTTCAGCGATGGCATACATTTGAGTTAGGTTTATCCGACAAAAATGAGGTCAAAATATGCATTTATATTATATAGTGTTTAAGTACAATATCACGATTCTAGTATGAAGGTACTTTTCAAAATACACAAATATATTTTTGTGATCAAAATTAATAGTATTTTACCTTATTACTAAAGTATTATTGTATAAGAATTAATATCATCTATGAAACGTAACAGTTGCAAATATATGAATGCTAATCGCAGAAAGGGAATATGTCCACAAAATACGTAAATTGGTTTATTCACAAATTCATGGCTTTATAAACATATGCATAATTTACTGCCTAAAAGAAATGTGTTGTAAAATACAATTGTGTGATGTCACTTTAAAATTATATATACCGCAGATAGGGAACAAGTTCTGGATTAAAAAATAGTTTATTTTTATTTTTATTACTACTGAAAGGTTTGGGGTTTTTGACATGTTTCCTTTCTGCGTTTAGTAATTCACATATGTTAAAATCTAAATTCTACTTTCATCACTACACCATTAGCGTGGTAAATGCGGATAGCCCGAATGAGTAGTAAGACGTGGTGCATAAAAAAAAATCAAAAGAATATCCTGTGTGCATCCGAGAGATAGTTGTGTTTTTCCCACAATATGGTGAAGTTTTTTACCATCAGAATATTTGTTCTCTGCTCAAGATACCCCGGAGGGGCACGTAATATCTATTTATTACGACGAACAGACGGCCATTCCGTACGTGATACGAGGAGAAACCAAAGGCTATACCTCGTGGGAATGGGAGCTTTATTTGGGGGCACGGTTCAAGCTGCGTCTCTTGTGCGATCCTTCCCCACTTTATATTCCTTTCGTGATAGGTTCATCTTATTTTGAGAGATATGGAAGGAACTGGTTCTGTTCTTGTATCGGTGGTCACACAGTGTAGGGAGTTATTCTTTAGAATTAGTATAATAAATCAGAAACAATTGTTTGCAGACCCCCCTCCCCCCCAAAAAAAACCCCCAAAATATTAATAAGCGTTCAAATATTTTTAAATTTGTAACTAAAATAAATGCTCTTCATTCCTATAACAATCAGAATGACTCACAGACAAACAAAATTCCCAATAAAAAAATCAAATCCACATTAAGTTTACGAATCTCAAACACTTGTTTATAAAAGTCATGTCAAAAAGGGAAAAAAACCCTTAACCCTATATTTTTGAAGTTATGATGCATACACCCTATATACCCATCATTCCCAGAAAAGACTCCACCAACAAAACATATTTTCGGCATAAAGTTAACGATTCGGAAACACTTTTTTTGCTAAACCCATGACAAAAAATTTATAATTTTATTTTGAACTATTATTATTATTATCATAGCCATAATTATTGAAGATATTGAGAGTGAAATTCCTCGTTTCTCAATTAGGCAACTCTAATGAACAAACTGTATCATTCGAATCTTGATAACTATTTATCCCTCGGGCAGGCAACTCTAATTAACATACTATACCATCAAGATCTTGGGACCCACTTCAGTGGCCGCATGGTCTAGGACGTCAATCTTGCTATAGACTATACTGACAATGAAGGGTAATTCTTAGATCGTAGTTCGATAAGTGGGTGGGTGTCTTGAGAGAAGTTTTCTCTAAATAATTTCCCATTCTTTCTATCTCCACACAAATACGGGTACACTTCCTCCAAATTCAACCTTCCTCATACCCCACCCCTAGCGTAATTAGTAAATACACTTACAGCCCGAGCTGGTAGTAAGATGCGGCACTGTAAGAAAAGATATCTTGGGAAATCCTCGTTTCTCAGATAGTAAACTTAAATGAGTTTTTTAAGCAGACAACTTTATTGAACATACTATATAATACAAATCTGAGGAACTTCTCGTTTCTCAAGTAGGCTACACTATAGTCGAGTGATCGCGCCATGAACGAGTCAAGAGACAGGTAGACTGGTCGGTGCGGTGACGTCACACAGTGTTCAAGGGCGTGGGAACTTCTCAGCCGAAGCCTCAGGTAGGAAGACGTTGCAGTGCTGGCCTGTAGGAGGGGGGTCTTGGTTTTGGGGCTATGGGAACTGACTTATTGTCCCCCTCTCTCCACATCAAAAGTGACGTGGTCAAAATTTTTACTGTTTCTTTTTTGTCTTTTTATAATCAAATAATAATTGTAGACAGATATATTAATATGCAGACTTATATAATAAAAATTTTAAGCCTTGATCCGATCAACCAAATTTCACAATCAAAAGGGTTTTGATACAAGAAAACGCACAGGTAATTTTTTATCACTGCGTCTTACTACCTGTTCAAGTTATACGCATATATACTTATTACGCTAATGAGTTTGGGATGAAGAAGGTTGAATTTAATGTAATTGCATTTGTAGAGAGGGAGCGTGGAAAACCATTTAGGAAAAACCACCCTCACCACACCCAACCGGTATCCGAACCCCATTCTTACCGTAATCGTTTAGTCATCTAGTGTAACACGAGAGTGACACCTTATAGTCACTCTCCATGAGGCCACTGAAACAGATGCACCAGTAATTATTATTATTATTATTATTATTATTATTAGCACCGCGTCTTACTACCCGTTCGGGTTATACGCACTTACGCTAATGTGTAGTGGTAGGGTGATTGTGAGATGAAATGGAGGACCTACAGTTTAACGTGGAATCCGAACCACGGTGGAGACCTAGCATTCCCCACATTCACAAGATGTCTTTTCAGAGGTGAAGGAAGGGTTTGGTAATCAGATACATATTTGCCGGGACCGAGGATCGNGTGGAATCCGAACCACGGTGGAGGCCTAGCATTCCCCACATTCACAAGATGTCTTTTCAGAGGTGAAGGAAGGGTTTGGTAATCAGATACATATTTGCCGGGACCGAGGATCGAACCCCGGCCGCCAGCACAGAAGTCTGACACCTTACCCCTAGACCGCCAGGTCACCCACCAGTAATTAAAAACATGAGATCAATACTAATCATATTTTCAATGATATATACTTAAGCTACAGCAGCTTCATGTCTTCTTTGGTGCTGACTGAGAGCTCACAACTGACTTCTGACAGTCAGCATTTAAGTATATACCTACATTTTGAATGTCAGAAGTGACAGCTGCTAAACACATATTTTTGCAGAGTATATGGTTCGGCGTGGGGATACGTAATTTGGTCTGGTAATTTTTCAAAGCTGTCAGTCAGCACCAAAGAAGCCATGGGGCTACTGTAGTGACATGGATGTAGTTCAACCAATTCATTTTTTGCCCTTATCTACTGTTTGATAATGAACCCAAATTAATAAATTAAGTTAAATATTTCAACATAGATTAATATACACGTTTTAAGTATTAAATAGAAGAGGCCTGATTTTATCTTCAAGTAGTAAACCAACAGTTGTGTTTGGTATTGTTATTACTATTCAAACAAGCATAGATAACTTACCAATTTACTAACAAAATAACTATCTGGTGTAAACTTGCCATCCAATATACTTTGAGACGTTTTCATCTGATCCCCTACATACTCTCAATCTATTTTAACACTATCCTCCTAATGACGCTTTGCTTATCTTCTGGATTCCCTATTGAGCTTTAGTGTACACGCCTATCATCACCTTTGCGTGCCACAGGACAAATTAATCTAAGCTTACACACTTTGACTACCGTATCCTTATGTAATAGCAAAATTTCTTCTATTAAAATTTTGGTAATGCTCCAATTTTAACGACATGAGCTGCCACTGGTTATAAGGCCTACACCATTATTCCTCATAAGATTTTTTCCTTTCCTTAGTGTGTCTGTTTTGAGCTGTATTATCTATCTAAGTAAGAAGTTATTCGTGGGGTGGAACGGGCTCTTAAGAACTGTAAGCTAGGTGTTATCAGTAGGGTGAGAAATGATCTTAAGTGTTTTATCCGCTACCAAATATAGGGCTATCCACGGGGTATAAAGAGTACCTAACAGATGTAGCCCTTACCTAAGTTAGTTGTTATAAAAGGTATTTTTTCACTCTCATTTCCAAAGTTTTATTCACTCACTACTTCTCATTCTTAATAAGATACATAAAATGTCTTGTCTTTGAAATAGTTAATTAAAACAATCATAAAAACTATACATTTCAACGTCATTTTGTAAACAGTATAGTGGTGGCTCTAAAGAAGAAGAAACAAGCCAAGAAATGCACTGCCTAATCTCTCATGTGGGAAAATCGTGGCAAGAATACTTAATAGGTGACTGGAACAGAAAATAGAAAGTGTGATGGAAGAAGACCCATTTGGATTCTTGTTCTTTCTTCTTTATAGGCCTTTGGCCTGGTTCATTACAAGGGCTCAAGGCAAGTCCTTGATTCTTCGAGCTAAAAGGAAAATGAACCAGATATGTCATCGGGATACTGAGAATAATAAAAGGCGTTCGATAGAGTGAAGGGGAAGAACCAGAGAGGAATACTAAAAAATATTGTCATCAACTGGAGGAAAAGAAGACTGATTGCAAACCTGTACCTGGTACAGTGAGTGAAGGTGAGGATGAATGATAATGAGCCCAACAGCGTAGAGTTAGAAAGACGATTGAGTGAGTTGAGGGTGCTGTTTTTTACACAATCGGTTCAATTTGCATGGGAAGGGACTGGTCAGAGAAGTCCTGAAGGAACGTGACAACTTCAGGATATGAGGACGCTCCATCAACACAATAAAATACACAGATGAACTAGCATTGATGACAAAAAAAAAAGAAGAGAAGAATTGAAGGAAATGATGGACCAGTTGTTGGAGATAGGGAGAAAATATGGCATAGAAATCAACATTGAGAAGTCAAAAATGGTGGTGATTTAAAAAAAGGAAGAGTACCTGAAAACCAAAATTGGAAACCAGGAGCTGGAAAACATAAGTAATGTCCCTGAGAAGTCAGCTATCATAGAATGCTTACAACACCAATGAAAAAAGGTCAAGAATAACCATGGCCAAGGAAGCTTTTAACAAGAAGAGGTCATCGCAAACCAGCAATTTGAGTTCCGAACTGAGGACGAAATTGATGAAATGCTACATTTGGAGCATCGCACTGCAAGGAGCAGAAACTTGGACTCTTAGGAAGATAGAAAAGAAATACTTGAAGATCTTTGAAACTTGGTGGACAAACACTGTGACAAATGAAGAAGTCTTTAGAAGAATGGGTAAGAATATAACAATTTTTGATGTGATTCTTCGGTGTAAAACAAACTGGATTGGACATATCCTTAGCAGGAACTGTCATCTGTACGATGTCATACGATGAAAAATTGAGAAAAAGGAGAGCTTAGGAAGGAGGATTATAATATAAGATGACTTGAATGAAAGTAGAAAACTCTGGGAGCTCATGGAGAAGGCTAAGGACAGGGTGCATTGGTGGTCTAAATTCACTGATAAAAGGAATAGACCTGTCCTAAGACAATACACCTAATAATAATAATAATAATAATAATAATAATAATAATAATAATAATAATAATAATAATAAAAATAATAATAAATAGCTTTACATGCTTTTAATATTTTTATCAATTTAATTTGTAATCAAATATAATGTCAAATTAAAGCTAATTGTCTGAAGTGCGGCACAAGCCGTTTTATTGTCAAAGTGTTATTAATTATTTATTTACAGTGAAACCGGGGAAAATTTACTATTAATAACTGTTTTGAATAAATTTACCTATAAGTAAATGGCTATGAAATGTAAATATACATTTTAGATTAAAGGAAAATATCAAGAATATAGTTTAATAAAAAAATCCTATTTTCAAGACTCAGAGGTTCAATAAACTGTTGTTGTATAAACACTATTATAGTGTATTAATATTCATTTTAACATTTAAAGTACGTTTTGAATTAATTTTTAAACAAATTAAATGTGAAAATAAAACTAGTTTGATAAATAACACCCTTAATAAAACAAGAATTCTACATTACCAAAGTTCACATCTTCAAATATAAACTGAATGCTCTTTGTCAAGACTATTTAAACTGTGTGGTATTTCCTCGACTCATAACTTAGTATTCGTGGTGTAGGGTATAAACTGAACTTATCTTAAACGAGCCCTAATATGTCAGTGAGTAAACAATCTGACTGAGATGTGTGGCAAACACGAGAAGAGTTTAGCTAATGAGTTTTGGCACTCGTCGGAACATATATCTTCGAACAACGCCATGGGAATAAATGGTGATGGATTTCGAGACGAAGCAAATAGATTGATGTTGGAAAAGATGTAGGAGCCATAGCAAGTAAAATGTGTAGATCGCGAGATGACAGAAATCACAGATCAAGGAATCTAAGAAGTAACGATAGGTGTCTCATTTTTTGAAAATGTCCAATGCTCCTTAAGGGAACGGCCTACTTTAAGGGAAATTTCTTATGGCAATGAAAGATTTGAAGCTTCAAAACCACTAAAAGAATCCTCAATTATTTTGGAATTTTGTTATTGTGGCCTTGTTAAAAAATAACTATAGACGTCTGCGAAAGGTTAAAATTATGTTTCTAGCTATTTACTTTGATCTCGAAATTGAGAAATCTCGAACCAAATGTCGTTTAAAATGAGTTTATCTCACATGTACATATATTTTTTAAGATCATAAAAAATAATATATTTGATTTTTAATGATATAGGGACATGTAGATGCTTTTCACATATATTTTGGCGGGCGCCTTGAAATAACAGGCCATTTTTTTAAATAACGAGGCTTTATGATGTTTGGAATGCGTCTTAGCATTCTGATTGACGGCGAGCTTAAAACTCCGTTTCCGAAACCACATGAAATTTTTAGTAACTCTTTAGTTAATTTGTGATTTATAATAAAATAAAGACCTTCATCAGTTGGCACACCAACTAAATGTCAAACTCTTCTAATCTTGTTTGCTGGTGACTGGTAGTCGATGTTCGGATCCCAACTGGGCTTACTGCAGCTTTATTTCCTAAATATTTTTCCACACTACCTTCACACAAATTTGGATACACTTACTATTAATATTATCTTCCTCATAAATAACCCATCCGCATAACCAGGGCAGTTAGGCGCGGTGAAAATAATAGTTTGTACCTACCACTACGTGAAATGCAAAGCAAATAAAATATATATTTATAGAGTACTTATACTTAGCACCGCTTCTTACAACACGTTTAAGTACTAATTATGCTAAAGTGCTAGAAATTGGGAAGTTAGAATACAGAGGAAGTGAACCCGTATTCGTGTGGAGGAAGAATGGAAAACCATTTAGCAAAAAACACTCTCAGTTCACCCAAGCGATATTCGAACCTCACTCTCCCCGTCCTCGGTAGTCTAGCTCAACATGAATCTAGCGCGTTAGCTAACTACGCCTCTGAGGCAGGTTATTATTTATATAAAATTTTGAAATTTGAGTTTCAAAAGAAAATGTTTTATCATCGTAATATGCCGAGATAATATAGCTAAACGTCACTTTGTAATACATTATTTGACAAACAATATTTTTTATGCCTTCTTTCACATGTGTATATATTCAATTATGTTAATAGTTTAGACTTTGCTATTCATCACTGACAACCAGTGGCGTAGCTAGAGACCTTATATGGGGGGATAGGAGTGGGTGGGTACTGAAGGTGATAGAAGGGGGTGGGAGATATTATGATATTTTATAACCTCAATATAAATTTCAACATTTTTTTTTTACCTAATGGCGCTCCAACAAACATTAAACGAAAAAAAGCCCCGCATTTTTACTAGATTACCGCAAAGCACCCCTTCCTGCCTACTCCACTGATTACAACACTTTAAAATATATAATAAAGGATATTAATTTAGTTATAAACAATAAAATAGCACGAACACCAATTTGTATATCATGCGAGGTTTTTACTGTCTTTTATCAAGAGAAAGTAGGCCTATTTTAATCGCGAAAAAAATTGATCTAGAGATCATAATGAATCTTTACATTTTATGTAAGCCCAAACCCAACAAAAGTGGATTTTACAATTCTGTATGTCCACAAGTTTGTCTGTATATCCTTGGTCATGGATGAAAATGGTTTGATGGATTTTGCTCAAATTTGATATTTAGATTTTATAGGGACTTTTTTATTTTTACCTTAGACCTCTTATTAAGGGTAGTTTTGAATCTAACATTGTTTGAAAATGTCGTAAGATTTTGTTTAAAATATATACCAAGAAGTTGTTTGACATGATTAATAAAATTGGTTGTTGGGCAAAAATTTGTTTAGGGGTAGTATAGGCTAATGTAATTTTTTTTAAAAGCTTGAAATATTTAAAAAATGGCTCTATTAAGTATTTTACATCATAGATAACTAAATAAAATTTTATTTTATTTTATAAAAACATAATTCTATAGTTGTTTAGTGAAGACTGATTTTTGTAAAACATAAATATTTTCTAAAATAGCTTTAACAATTTGGTTTACGAGAATATTTTACATTAACAAGAATAGTGAATCACTATTTTTCAAAAATAAATTAATTTAAAAGTAGTTTACATAGGACAAATTATAGAAAACTTGAAATATTTTGAAAATGGCGTTAAATATGAGCTAAAAATGAGTATTTGAGAATAATTTTACATGATAAATAAGAAAAAGTTTATATCTTAACAAATTAAAACTAATTTTAGGGTGTGTTTACAACTAAATTATTTTCGAAAACTTGAAATTTCTGAAAAATATTTGAACAATTTGGATTAAAGTTCATTTAACTTGTATAACAAGTTATATTGTGATTGACAAGATACTGTGTTTATTTTTATGAGTAAAACTTACTTATAATAATAATAATAATAATAATAATAATAATAATCATCATCATCATCATTTAGCACCGCACCCATTCGGGTTTTACGCTTTAAGTACTAATTACACTAATGGATTAGGAATCGGGAAGGTTGAATTAAAGGAATTTAACCCACATTTGCGTGGAGGGAGAGTAGAAAACCATTTAGGAAAAACCACCCCCAGTTCACCGGACTGAGATTCGAACCACGACCTCTCCGTATTCAGCAGTCAAGCTCCGAGGCGGGTTGAAACTTACTTAAAGGTACTTTAATAAAAACCTATATGTGAACATTTTCTTTGGAGCTATAATACACAATATGAGAAAATTTATAAGATAATGTCACACCATTTATTTTCAATGTGGAGCGTGTTTCTGGTGGAAATTAACTGTGTCACATTCAAGAGCGAACTTTTAAAACTTTTTTGAGTTTTCTTGGAACCAATATAACAAATATCACAAAAGTTTTAAGTTTATATATATATTTTGGTTTATTAAATCAACAGCGGACGACATGATCAAAGGAACCAGTCTAGTTTTATCTAATTTGTAGAGAAGGCGTACCTTCAATTGCGTTCAGGGATAAAGTGAGAGCCTTTGGGGTAAAATAAAAATCTCTCCACATCTGGCCCGGTATTGTCACCCGGAAATCCAGACAATATGAGACTAATGGGTTTGTCCGCACTCATATTGAAACGAAATAACAGACTTTGACCTAAGGGCACCACCTACTGGTCGGTAAATATCCTCAAAATGAGGTAATTATTGTGCGAATTTGCAATTATGTAGCTTAAAACCCCTAAAATAATCTTCAATTGACTTAAAACCATTGTTTGTAGCTCTGTTAAAGAATCACTAAATTTGTTTTAGTAAGATCCGTGCTTATCATCTTTTACTTAGATCTCAGAACTGCAATATTTTGTGTAAAATTTTGTTGAAAATAAATTAATCAAACCTTTTATCATACTTTAAAAATTATCAAACTTAAAGTGTATATTTTTTAAACATGTTGATACCTTTCAACTTTCTATTAGCTTGAGCCTTATTTTGAGATAGTTAACCGCTTCTTAAATAACGCAAGATTTCTGGATTTCAGTAACGCATCTTGGCTCTCCCGTAGGCTCTGTATTCTGTTAGTCATCAAAAATAAATATAATTTTTTGTCAATGTAATTAAAATAATAAACTAATTAGCTATGATTAGCTTAATTTTTGACACACAATAATCTCAACAGTTCTTAAATATCTCTCATAAACATCGCGGCCATTGAGCAGAACTTTTTTTTTCTTTATTTAAAACGCCCTGTTAAAATACATTATGTTCATGACATATATTCAATAACTATACTTTGGGTAGATAATTTTTTTATAGATTTATTTTAGCACCGCGTCTTATTACCTGTTCAGGTTATTTTCATTTGTATTAATTACGCTAATGAGTTAGGGATGAGGAGGGTTTAATTTTGTGGAAGTGTACCAGAAACTTCGTGGAGGGAGCGTGGAAAACCATTCATAGATCACCATCCTCTAGTAAATTAAGGCCCTTGGCCCTGTTGAGTGCAAGTTTAAAACTTATTTTGTGAGAAGTTGTCTGGGAGGGTGAAAGGGGTGGCGTGGATTCACAATCAACCAAAGTATCCTTCACCGCCAACAAGAATAGATGGATCACGGAAACCATAGATGGTGCTAGCTAACAAACAGGTCTTGTGGAAAAATCATACGTTTGGAAGTATCAGTTTTTTTCGAGAAAGAGTGAAATTTTTATGTTAATATTTTCAACACCCCTTCTAAGATAATGTATCAATGTTTATTAATTGTTACATTTTCTTATTTTTTGTTATTAAGCTGGCAATTTTCTATTGAAAGAATTCAATTTTATCGATATTTGATTACTGTTAAAATTATAGAGGAGGTGTGTATGTAAAAAGTATAACTTAATCAACATGCTTTTATATTCTTGAAAAAACCGTTCCTGTAAAGAAAATTGCAAAATATTAAAAATTCTTGACGATAGCTGTTTGTTCACATGGCTTTGCATTTCCACGCCAAATGAAAAGGGCCAATCGCCTTAAGAAAGTTAAGCTTTTTACCAAGCAGCCACACAGTAAGTGTGTAAATAATTAAACTAAACGTTGCTACTGAAGCTATAGATATATTTTGTTTAAAAAATACACAAATACATAAAGTTATTCGGGATTCCTTCCATCTCACCGTAAGAGTCCGTCTCAATCCTCAGATAACTTGTATAGGTAATACAGCTCGAACAAGACGTCGAATTGAGGTGCGGGTTTCTGTATTAAAATCTTATAGAATAGTGGAATCGAGAGTAGTGATTTTTTTTTTACCATATGTCAAAAAATACAAAATCAAGTTTAAAAATAATTATTATAAAAATTTAAAACTACTCAACTGATCCCAATTTCACTATTCTCAAATGTAGAATGCAGAAAACTTCACTTTGATTCTATTTCTTGTTCGGTAATAATCTAGTAGCTAATATCTCGATTAATCAGCCGTGAGATGGCCTCTCTTAAAGATACAAAATCTGTAGCTCTTGTCGCTCCGTGAAGACCGCTAAGGTGATGAGATTGATTGGTGACGCAGTGGTTGACCGCGCAGATTTACGGAGAGAGGAGGGAGGGAGGAGCTTCCAGGGTTATAAAGCCAGGTGGAGGCACCAGAAGGGGTTAGTTATTTCTTGGCTCTCCCGCACGTTTTTTTTTCTGGACCGTGACGAGGATGATATAGCACGTGTGTGCGAGTAGAACGAGATCTAATTTATTATAACGTCGTGAACTTAACAGTGCGGTCGTACGGTTGTGACCGAAACAAACTTAAGTGTTCTTTAAGTGGATTAAAAAAAGGGTGAATTTAAATATAGTAATAATTAATATGTAACGAGTAATTAGTATTTAAGACGTCAATAAATAAGCAACAATAAAAAATTATTACTAAATTTCGAAAGAAAACAAATTTAGTTTACTCGATACATTTTAAAAAACATACTAAATTATGATATAACTATTTTATAGTTTATTTCTTAACATTAACCTTCGTTATGACTAAATGACACCAATATTTTAAAATGTGGCATTAAGGGATATTTTGCATTTAGATTAACTATGCTATAGCTTAATTATTCTTTATATTTAGTGCTTCTATTGTGGATATCAATACCATAAATTTCATGTTTTCCTTGAAATACAGTCTAATATTAATAATTCAAAATCTTTATCAATCAATTTAACTCATATAACTAATTACGTTTTCTTAGTCACTAAAAATCTTTGATAAAAATGTGCACGCGCCAACAAGAAATAAAATATCACAGCTAATTGTATTCAACTTTTATTTGATTGGATTACGATTAGTCATAGCAACAAATGTGCTATTCAAACAAACATGTATAATAATATATTTAAATAGATAAATAAAATATAGTTTTTTGTTCCCCAATTTGACTTTATATAAATTTGAAAATTATATATGAGATAATCGACTTTTTAAGCCACTTTTATAACAAATATGTTTATAGTGTTTGGATTCTAGTTGTTACTAAACATGGACTCCACATTTATTAATTACAAATTTATTAACGTTAATATTCTCTCTAGCTGTATTTTTGAAATCGTTATTTCTCTTTTAGCATATTATTATTATTATTAGCACCACGTCCTACTTCCCATTCGGGCTATACGCACTTACGCTAATGTGTAATTGTAGGGTGATTGTGAGATGAAATGGAGGACCTACAGTTTAACGTGGAATCCGAACCACGGTAGAGGCCTGGCATTCCCCACATTCACAAGATATCTTGTCAGAGGTGAAGGAAGGGTTTGGTAATCAGATAAATCTGTGCCGGGACCGAGGATTGAACCCCGGCCGCCAGCATAGAAGTCTGACACCTTACCCCTAGACCGCCAGGTCACCAGCATATTATAAAATTGTCTTTCATTAGCTCCAATTCATGAATCATCTCTTCCTATATTGAAGCAGATTAGTAGTTCAGGCCAACCCACGTAAATCAAATTGTTCGCTGCTGTCTAGACTGAATGAGCTCATTGTTGTCTCTTAAGGTGGGAGTGTAGGGGACGCGAGATAACGCCAGTACTTATGAAGTTTTTCATAGCAAAATACTATGTTGGTCAAAATAAATCAAATAATTTTCTAGTAGAAGTGTAGAGTGTAATTTTCTTCACTTGGTGATATAACAGTTCTTGAATATCTGTCATGAGCATAGCGCCATTAAATGACAAACTTTATAAACAAGGATAAATAGTTTTCATTAAATTCCAGGACACTCTCAACAAATATTCAAGAACTGTTGATATCACCATATTAAGAAAATTAAATTCTACATTTCCACCAAATAATAATTTGGTTTATTTTGACTAAAATAATAATTTTTCTAAAAAAACTGCAAACATACTTAGCTCGTATCGTTTTCCCTACACTCCCATCTTAAGGGATAACTTTAGGCCCCACTGACATAGCTAAGTGGATTGGTTTATTTACACTTTCCCAAGAAGTATTTGGATCGATCCGAGGTGGGATTTGGTGGAAGGGATGCCCCATAGAAACACTCAACTTGGGTTTATATTTTGGGAAATTTGAGTCGCCTTGAAGAGTCTTTTAGCCTACACTGGTGGTTTCGGAGTCTAAGGGGTGTAGAGTTTGAAATAAACTGAACTACCTCTAATGTGGAGGCCTGGATTATAATCTTGGAATCTCACTGGTGGTGATTTTCAACATGCGATTTACTATCGTGGTTTTAGCACCATCTTTCCTGGACAATGTAAATGCATTTCCTCCACCAGCAAACTCCTTGCCTCTTAAAATAAATAATTTATAACTGAGGTGTTGAACTAACTAATAAATAAATGAATGTTATAAAAAAGTATAAAACAAAATGTTTACACGATGATCAATATTGACTAAGCTATAATTAATTTGAAATTGTGTAAATTGATACCACCTGTACAAAAGTTAGAGTTGGATAACACATTCCTTGGCTTTAGATAAAAATCCATTATCTCACTAAACGTTCAGAAAAAGGCTCTAAAGCCGTTAAACCGACTACCGTTAGTGAGGTGAGGCTGTGTGTGAAATATATACAATTTTATTCAAAGCCCTACATGTAAATTACGATTCATTTCTTCTCATTACTATAGATCAACATTTTTCAACCGGTGTGTGATGAAGGGTCAGCCAGGTGGGCTGCGGGAGAGTGTCGAAAAGAATCGAGAAAAGTTTGAGGAAATAAAATACATATTTTGAAAGTTAATGATAAATTTAAAAAGAAAACACTAACACAATGACTGTAATTTTAGCTATCAAACTCTTAAACACAATCTTAATATTCGTCTTAACATCTCTCCTTAAAAATTATTGATAGTTTGCCTTGACAAATTTAATTATAGATTCAGTGGGCCGTGGGTTAAAAAAAGCTAAGAAACCACTGTTATGAATATTTCAATGCAAGTACAAAATGCGATTTGAATTCTTGAATATTATATGTAATCTATTAAAACCAAATTATAATTATATAGTTATATTACTCAATCATGTATCCCCCAACACCATCTATATCTCTCCCCCACCTCACACTATCATCTTTTCTCAAATAAAGTTGACCTTGGCCATCTTGGGGTAAAGTGCTCTCCTCAAGACCCGATGTTCGTGGGTTATAACCCAGCCAGGGTCATGGATTTTCTTTGAACGATAAAAATACTTAACATAGCTTCCTTCGGAGTGTAAGTAAACCTGTCGATCCCATGTCTATTGTGGCATGTAAAAGAACCCTGGAAGGTTTGTGAAAATACCTTTCCAGGCAAAATTGGTAATCCCTTCCACTCTCGCTCATAGAAATAATCGTGTTCTGATATAATCAGTCGGTTAAGAAAGTGCACGTTAAATACCTCAAATAAACAAACTCAATTAAAATAGGCTGTTCTCCAATATCTCCTTCCACTTCCCTCTACTTACAAATAAAATAAAGAAATACCTCCCACACCCTAAAGTGCTAAACACTCCTCTTCACTCAATTAAAATAAGGACATATCCCCCCACCCAGACTCCTTAACCTCTACTCTACTCTTCTATAAATAAAAATTCCACCCCATATATCCTTCTCCCACCTCCCCTCAAACTCTCCTATTCACTATATTAACACCAGTAGCCTTCCCACCTCAGTGGCGTAGTTAGCTAACGCGCTAATTTCGTGTTGAGATAGACTGCCGAGGATGGGGAGATCGAGGTTCAAATCTCGGTCGGGTGAACTGGGGATGGTTTTTCCTAAATGGTTTTCCCACTCTTCCTCCACGCAAATGCTGGTTCACTTCCTCTATATTCAACCTTCCCATTCCTAGCCCATTAGCTTAATTGGTACTTAAGAGTATAAACCAAACGGGTGGTAAGATGCGGTGCTAAGTAATAATAGTAGACTTCCCCTCTTGCGCTTCCAAGTCCTACCCCTCCCGCCCCCTTTACTCCTCAAGCACTTGTGTGCCCTTCCGTTCCTCTTTCCTTTCCCTCCCTCATATTTTTACCCATATTTATAGAATTATTTTATAAATCTTCAGTTGCTTATTGCTAAAGAAAAGTACATCTCCTAACTGGGTAAAACATTGCTGGTGTCTTGGGTCGTACAAATTCATAAGTTATTGTTCAAAACGCAGGTAAATACGCCGGTTAATGAGTGACTAACTAGTTGGCGTCTGAAGTGGAACGATCTGTGCTATTGGCCCGGTGAGAGCGACTATGTCGAGCGCTGGTGGCGCCACTTTGCTGACGGTGATGGTAGTTGCTCTGTGCACATCGGTGCAGGCCTTGTCATTTGGGACGCCGCCCCCTTCGTTGCTGCACCGGCTGACGGCAGGACCCTTGGAGCCAGGTGAAGAGGCGCCCACCCCTGCACCCACCATGCAAGTAAGTGAATGGAATGAAGTAATTCCCTGCTAGGTAATGCACGGTAATCATGATGGCTATTGCAATATTTTTTTTAATAATTATTATGTTTGACACAACTATTGATGGTTTAATTTATAGAGCAGGGATTAGGAAGGTAGTTGATAGGAAATGGAGCATCATTAACGGAAACAAGGGATAGGAAAATCACATTTGGAAAACAATACTTATGTGAATTACACATGGAAAACAATACTAATGTGAATTACACATGGAAAACAACTCCGGGGTAGATCACACGGGGAAAACAATACTTGTGAATCACAAATGGAAAACAATTATGGGGAAAATAACACTGTTGTAAATCACATGGGGAAAATAACTCTGTGGTAATTTCACGCGGGAAAAACAATTATAGGGTGAATCACATGGGGAAAACAATACTGTTGTAAATCACATGGAGAAAATAACACTGTGGTATT
This sequence comes from Timema douglasi, assembly GCA_901482245.1. Taxonomy (NCBI): domain Eukaryota; kingdom Metazoa; phylum Arthropoda; class Insecta; order Phasmatodea; family Timematidae; genus Timema; species Timema douglasi. The sequence goes on from CABEEJ010001968.1 coordinate 42,502, forward strand.
TCACATGTGGAAAACAACTATGGGGAAAACAACACTAATGTAAATCACATGGAGAAAATAACACTGTGGTATTTCACATGTGGAAAAATACGCTGTTGTAAATCACACGGGGAAAATAACACATTGGATATTTCTCCTGTGGAAAGCAATTCTTGGTTGAATCACATGTGGAAAACTCTACTGTAGTAAGTCATACGTGGAAAACGACAATGTGTTATATCTCATGATGAAAATAACCCTGCGGTTAATCACACGTAGAAAACAATACTGTGGTAAATAACACGTGGAAAACAATACCGTGGTTAATCATATGTGGAAAACAATGAAGTGGTAAATCACATAAAGAGAAACAGTACTAAAAAGGTGAGGAAGAGGAAATTAGACTATTAGAAATGTACCTCAACTTGCGTGAAGGGAGATTAGGAAGGAATTTATGGAGAAAATAGCTCCGTGTTGGATTTGAAATTAAACTTCCATATCAAGAATCAAACCAGAATAGGTGAGACTGACACCTTTATCTGAATATCCTCCGATGGGGATATATTGTTACCGAGAGTAAGATTTAACAATCAATTAATCTGACTACCTCAAAATTACTGGCGACGTCTGGTGTATTTTTAAAGCATAGAGTAAATCATTTATGTAATTATTTATAATCATAATTATTATGATTTATATAGCTTGTCATTTTTAATGACAGCAATTTAAACTAACCGAAATAAATAAAGTTAATTCAAATACATCCTACAACAGCTTAACTGTTATGTAATCAACATTAAAATGCTTATTGGTGTTTTGAAGCGTAATGATAAGATTTGAATGAAACTAATAAATCACTCATACATCACTGAATATGTCTTGGAAGCGCAACTACTATGTTTGTTTTAAAACTATGTTTTTGTGGCCGAGAATTTGTTGGACTGATGATAAAAAAAAAAGGTCGTCATGGCCTTACGTTCCTGTACTTATTTTAAACCCGGTGAAGTAATATGCGAGTCTATCGCTTCACCCGGTTGCCTACCTTGTTAGGCGTGCGAACCGCGAGGTCGACCGCTGATGACTCGTCTCTCTACACCCGTCTCCCCCCCTTCTCTTTCTCTGTGCGCCTGGTCCAGGATAGAGAGGCTGGGACGGTGAGAAGTTCCCACGGCCTTGAGGTGAAGGAAGACTCGCTCACATACACATACACCTGTCACGGGTTCGAATCCTGGTAAGAGGGGTCATCATCCTCTGGTGCCATCTCTTGCTTTCTTGGGGATGAGAGAGGCAAGCAGGGAAAGGGTGAGACATGGAGCGATTATTCAGAGCTGTTTGTTTACACCTGGCCTACAGTAGCACCACTACAACCCTCATCGGTGAGCATGAGGGCTATGACGTTAAATTCATCTGGTTCGGTGGGACGCGAAGGTTGTGGTACGAATCTCAGCTGGCTGTTCTGCTGATGTATTTTCCTGAATAGTTTACTTTTCTTTCTTCACGAATATGTGGGAAAATTTCCTTTAAAATTCTATCATCCTCATACTTTTCCCATTGTGTACATATGCATATAGCGGCTGGATGGGTAGTGAAACAAGGCGCAAAAAAAAAAAAAACCTTCACAAAACCACACATCAAGAAATAAACGTAACTTGTAGTAGAATAAACAATTAGATCTACTTTCATGACTTAATACTCCAAACATTTTGCTCTATGGTTGTCATTTTTAACCGTTGTAGAAAAACCAAGATCATATACGATATAAATTCAAAGTAGTAAATCTATGGAGCTCTGTCTATATCAGGGTTGATTCGCATTTGTAAACCAGGGAATATCTGTAAAAGTTAGAGAATTTGATATGACAGGGAAAATATATCAACCAGTGGCTGACATACGCTTTAAAGAAATAACCCAAATTGGCGTGGATGCAATGGAAAAACCTCTGGGGGGAAAACAAACCTCAATTTGCCGAGCAGGAATTTAAACCCCATCCCTAGAATAACAGACAAGACTAGTCTAACATCTTTGTCCAAGATTCTGCTGGATACGGGTCGATGGGATATATCACCCAGAACAGTCAAGCGCTAATGAGGACGGGTTAGGGGAGTAGACCAGTGGGAACCAGGTAGGGAACAAACCCATTTCTCTTTAAACCGACACGCCCATCTCACGATGCCAATATATTAACAGAAGTCTGCACATCGGCTTGTATTTCCCATTTCCAACCTTCTTTAAAACGGGACAGCGTGGGAGAAATTCTATGTCTACATTCTTGAGATCCTTCCAAATTTTTTTTCTTCGTTTACTTCCTTTGTAGTTTTTTTTAGGACACATCACTTTTACCGATTCTGATCAATGATGGTAGAGTTCGAGTACCTAACACTCAAGGTTGTGGGAAAACTTTTGAATACTTCCTGTACATACTCTTGTAGGACCGGCGAAGTCAAACAAACGGATCTACAGAAAGCGTCTTTCTCTCATCTGTCACGTTCGATCGTTTAGCGCTCTTGGTGAGAGTTTCTGTCGTTTCACGCAACAACCACCTATGTGCACTCCTACTTTGACCGAATGCAATATTACCCTTTTCTCTAAGATACGCCATAGTGTAACACGTCAAAACCCTGGTATATCGCGCTACTCTCGTGCTAGACTAGACTGCTGATAATATAGATATAGGTTCTAATATCGGTCGGGTGTATTAAGGGTGGTTTTTTACAAAATGCCTTTCCACTCTCCCTCCCCGCAAATTTGGGTGCACTTACTCAAATTAAACCTTCCTAATACCTAAAACCATTAGAGTAATTAATACATAAGCGTATAACCCGAACGGGCAATGCTAAAATAACAAGAAACACGCAAACGTAAGCTTGCCTGCCTGTATACACTATACACTTTGCTTAACCTGAAACTTAAAAGCCATAGTGGAACCAAGCAAAGTAAACTTTATACCTTTCAATACAAATAAATTGTACACAGCTACACGTTCCCTCTCTTTTGTCTCAGACGATACAAATTCTGCCTAATTTTTTTGTATTAATAAAATACGCTTAAAACAAGGGCTATTAACAGCTTAATTTAAAGGGTATGGGTTGAGTGGGTAGGTTATAGGATAAGCGCACTGATTGTATTTGAGAAAGTAGAGAAAAAAACAATGTGATATATCACATGTGGAAAATCAACTCGTGGTTCACCCAGCCGATATTACAACCCCAACCTCCCTATCAACAGTGACCAGGTGTATTATGGGTTTAATGTTGGTTTCCAAACTCAATTCATTATAAGGGGAAACGGAAAATAGCTACTAAAGGAGGTTTGTTACCCAGGAAGGCATTCATGATTCTACTTATTATTATTACTATTTGCATCACGTTTTACTATCTGTCCGGGCTATCAGCATTTAATTTCACTATTTGTATAAGGTTGGCTAGGTTAGTATTTAGAGAAAATATACACGCATTTTATTTGAGGAAGAGTAGAAAACGGGTTGATAAAAAATCCTTAGAACCATCAGCCGGGATTTGAATCCCCCCCTCCCATAACTGGAAAACCTAATCAGATGAGCTTGAAGTTAAGTCTGAGTGATCACCGATATGGGTCAAAGTAATATTTTGTGTATTTTATAAGAGCTCAGCCATGCTCAAGATTGAACAGACGTGGTAATTCAATGGTGGTCCGCTCCCTCTTAAAGACCTTCGCTTGGGCTGCAGAAATATAAAATATATTTATTCTGGTTCACCAATAAGAGGGAGGTCGGGGTTGAAATCATGGGTGTGCTAAGGTTGGTTTCCCAATCTCCCCACGCTAGCTTAGGTACAGTTCTTCTAAAATTATTCCTTCCTCGTCCTTACCGCACTATTTTAATTAATATATTTGCGTATAAGACAAAAGGGTACCAAAAAATGACGAGAAAACAAAAACAAAAACAAATTTGGGGCCATTGCGCTTTCAATCACTTAATATCAAACCTGATGCAATGCCAGTGACACTTAAGCGATATCTCAGGCAACTATCAATGCAATGAAATAAAACACATGTAAAAAAATTGCTTAAGCAATATGGACAGAGTTAAACTGCATCCTATCCAGGGTCTCCAAGTTCAATTCTAGGTTAGTCTTGTCTCCGACAAGCGCAAATATTCTGATAAAGATGACATGCCCCATAAGTCAAACATCTATCTATAACTCTAGTCACGTGATCACAATGTACTGGATCCCCCCCTGGCGTTATCCCCCCGGCAAAATTTCAGTTTTAAGAAATTTGGGGGTATCTAAAACAGTGTCCGAAATTTCAACTGTGTACTCTTTCAAGAAGCTTTATAAAAACTATGGACATACATGATCAAGGTGTGTTTAAGCACACCCGGAGCAGTACCCTTGAAAAAACATAAGTTTTAAGAATTTTCGGGGTAGCTACAACACTTAAATAATCAATGTGAAAGGTTTCAGTTTTGTAACTTAACGGGAAGTTCGAGAAAAACTCTGGACAGATAAATACACATCACATGTCTTTTTTTAAGAAAGATCATTGATTAAATTAGAGCCTTCACCTTCCTCTGTGATTATTTAATAGCTGAAGGATTGTGTGTCGTGTATTCTAGATCTAATTTAACGTGGAACCTTTTGTTCAAATACTATCAGTTGGTTCGGAAAACTCACGTTAACTATACCTTTTTTTTTGGCCACTTTTATAAATCTCTTATTTTGTCTGTAACAAATTGTTTGAAGTAATTTTGAAAAGGACAATCTTGAACTAAAAAGTTACTTTAATTCCAATTTTTTATTTAATCAAACCGCGGATAGTTTTAATCCAAAGCAGGGATGAAGAACCTTTCGTCTTTGGAAGGCCGTATTTCACTTCACAGATTTCTCCCTAGGCCACGCTCTTAGTGTATAGTAAATTTTATACAAAATTATTAAGACGTACTTTACCTAAATATAAGTTAATGTATTTTTAGTAGCCAATAAAGCTGCAAACGGGTTTTTAGTCTACTTTATTCAACGAGCAGAAATTTCAATTTTAATACCCTTATTAGAATAGGTTCATAGAGGAACAACTTAAATACATACATTTTAAAATTAGTTGGAATTATTAGTTTTCTCGCTTTTTCTTTAATTTGTTCTACATGGTTCTTGATTCCTTTTTAAATTCAACTGTAGACATATACTACACAGTCATATTTTAAAATATACATCAGGGATTATAAAATATAATAGAAAATCAATCAAGAATGGAATTCTTTAAATTAACATCTCAACAATTAAAAAATACTTAATTTTATTATATTGTAGGAATACAAGTATGAGAATGTATATATTTTATAAACGATGAAGATACATTATTGACAATATATGTGAAAAAAATGTACTGAACACCTATAAAATATAGTTTATTTGAGAATCACCACGTTATTGTGTACATGAAGTGGTTTTAACCTTTGTTTTAGGAATCTTGAGGGGAACTCCTTCCCCATTTAGTATTTCTTTATTTTTAAATTTAAGGATCAGACCTTAATGATTATTTGGGTTGGTTCTTAGATCCTCTCGCCAAATTTCAATCTTCTACCAAAACTATAAAGTAATTTATTATTTTAGTTTTGGGAATTTTGAAACCCATATTTCAACCGATTCTTTCTGAATATTAAATATTTAACACTTGTTTTGTTTTTTGATTAATCCCTCTACATTCCTGGAAAACTTCGATTTTCTGCTCTAGCTAAAGTTAATTTTTATTTTTACTTAAAGCCCCCTCCCTCCATCTGTGTCCTTCCTTATTTTCTCCATTTAGAATCTTCAGGCTTTTATGGTTAATTTGATTGGTCTTTATACCTTATTACCAAGTTTAAGTTTTTTACCACACAGATAAATAGTCCTTTATATAATTTTTGGAAATTGTAAGCCACCCCTCATTCAAACAACTCCTACTTAGAATTTTTTTTATTAACTCTCTGTCAAATTTCAGTTTTCTGCCACACTTGGAAGTGTTGTTTGCTAGTCTATTAGGTTTTGAAATCCTCCCACCTTTCTCCAATTCACAAATATAAATTTAAAATTTTAAGATTAATTTTTTTATCTGTAGTTTTTTCTCTTTACGTGTCTGCCAAATTTGATTTTTTTCCCCTTATCTAAAAAGAATTTTTTTAATCATAGACCCCCAATTTTTTGGAGCTCCATTTTTAAATATACAATTTTATATTTTTCTCGTTATATGTGGCAATCCAGCTACCTTTCTGCCAAGCAAAATCTCAAGTTTCTAGACCCAGGGGTTGTTTAAATACGGTGATGAGTGGGTCAGTGAGTCACACAAATTTCTGCCCCTCTTCACTCTATTAGTGGATGAAATTGGAAAAACTCTAAAAGATGTCACACACAATTTTAAATTTTAAGGCTTTATGTCCAATGGTCCAAAATATTCTTCAATCAATTTTGATACTTTCAACATCTCCTCCCCTCCTTCCCCCCCCAAAGATCTCAATTCTCTCTTAGAGCCTAAAAGAAATCTTCAAACAAAATTATCCTGTCATATTTTAAAATTTCAATGTTAAAACTTTTTTGATTATTTGGAATTATTCTTTTACCTACTTGTCAAATTTCAGTTTTCTACCACACAGAGAAGGTGGATTCTATTAATTTTGAAAAATTTAAGCTCCTCTATTCTCTCCGTCTGTATCTCTGGACTCATCGTGTGGCTGCTTTACTAAAATTTATGTCATCATATCCGTATTCTGTGAACCGAACAACCCCAAGATTCACCCCAACCCCAACCCCAACTTTCATCAATATCAGAGGAAAATAATTTTCACACCCCTTTCTGCTCTTCTTCATTCCCCTATGAGATGAAATTTGACAAAATCTCTAAATAAGCTTTCCCAATTATAGAAAGGAACAGGATCAAAACACACACCAGTGAATTTTGAAAGTTTCAAACTTCGTTTTTTCATTCCCTAGACGTAATATTTCACCAAACCTCTACTCATCTCTTGCTTTAATGGGACCTTCAAGCAAAATTTCAAGCTTCCAGGCCAAGGAATCGGGGAAATATGGTGATGCGTCAGTGTGTTGGTTTTTATTAAATCTATATTGTTGATTTAAGAGGGACGACTGTTAATGTTTTGGAAATGGTGTTAGTTCTATGCTCAACACTATTCACTTTATTACAAATGTGGCTCCCCTCTGACCAGACGTGGAGACCTGGAATTCCTCACATCCCCAACTTAGGAATGTGAGGAATTCCAGGTCTCCACGGTGGTTCGGATTCCATGTTAAACTGTAGGTCCTCTATTTTATCTCACAATCACCCTACCATCACACATTAGTGTAAGTGCGTATAACCCAAACGGGTAGTAAGACGTGGTGCTAATAATATAATAATAATAATAATACAAATGTGGTTGGTTTGATAGTCACAGCTATACACTTTATATTAAATGTTGTTGGTTTAAGATACTCCACTGTAATATTGTTTTGGGCATACTATTGGTTTGAGAGTAGCCACTGTACGCTTTATGGGACGAGTGTATTGGCTATAGTTACGCCACACACCCCATACCACCGATGACAGGTGAAAGTAGACCTATTACCGCGAAGAGTCGTGCACTGAAGATGTCTCGACCTTTTCCAACATCTTCACACGGCCTGACCTGCTCGAGTCAACTCCCCCGAGGCACAAGCGTGACATCACGAGTGCCCGTGTATCCTACCCCGTAGGAGGACGGTATCCCCCATAGCCAACACCAACTAAATTTAGTCGATGTTGCCACAGCACTGGTTTTGGTAGGAAGCTTGTTTTAGAAGGTCTTTCTTTGTACTTGAATCTACTGTATATTGGAATTTTCGTAAGATAAAGGTCATTCCAGAGCAGTAGTAGGAAGTTCATTCTAGAGTCCTTCCAGAGCAGTAGTAGGAAGTTCATTCTAGAAGTCCTTTCAGAGCAGTAGTAGGAAGTTCATTCTAGAGTCCTTCCAGAGCAGTAGTAGGAAGTTCATTCTAGAAGTCCTTTCAGAGCAGTAGTAGGAAGTTCATTCTAGAAGTCCTTTCAGAGCAGTAGTAGGTATTTCACTCTGGAAGACCTTCCAGAGCAGTAGTAGGAAGTTCATTCTGTAAGGCCTTCCTTCCAGAGCAGTAGTAGGAACTTCATTCTGGAATTCCCTGTTTTCTAAAAAACAAAACAAAAAAACACAACAACCATATAGTAAGAATTTGGTGCGAAAAAAGGCCATTCAGAATAGGATTCTTAGAAAAAATATGCTATATTTAAACCAAGTCCAGTATTTGGGTCAATTAGGAGGGGGGAAAAATTATTTCACATATTTAGCACACGTAGCTAAATAGTATTAAAATAATACAGATAAGCGATTTGAACTTTTCCCATTACTATCAAATCTACCTTAGAGTATTAGGGTAATCCAAGTGTAGAGAAGGGTTAACACTAAACGGTACAATGCAGCTATTCTCTCTTCACGTAAATATGGACCCACTTTCTTTTAGTAGCCTTCCTCAACCTATTCCTTTGAATAAGCCATTAATAACTTTGAGTTAATGAACGTAATAGAAACATCAAGCCCAGTAAACCCGGAACGCTTTGAAGCAGGGCAGTCGGCCAAATATTCTGAGATGTTAAATGTTTGCAGTGACTCATGTTACCTTGAGGAATGGGCAGACAAGGCTAATATGAAGCGGGCTGGAATCCCAAGTAGCCCCTGAGCGACGTGATCTAGCAAACAAATAATTGGATTGGTCGGTAGTAGCTTTTCACAACAGCAATTCAAGACCACATTTTGGGGAAGATTTGATTGTTGTTCATCCTAGCACTTAAGACACTTGGTTTAGTAGCATATTATAAATTTTAAATATAAACCATCTATAACCATTCGTGATAATGCGTGATGGACCCGAATTTGGTATATCCAACTGTCAGAAACATCCCTCATATTTAGAATGTAGGAAGAACGTGATAAGGCATACACATTACATTAACTAGTTTAGAAAAAGTATAATATGAGCTTGTTTAAGTGAGTAATGTAGATTAAGACAGATATAATGCTGTATCCTGTAACATAATATATTCCACAATGATGTGCTTGTTTTTCACTGTTGGAAGTCAAATGTTCTTCTGTTGGGGAAATGGGTGTGCTACCACTTCATAGGTCTAAGTCTTTGACGAAAGGAAAGAGAGTAATATAGGTGGATACTTTTGGGATGAGCAGCAATAAAAGGGGGACAAAAGGTTTGGATGTATCATTCTACCACTAAGAGAAGGGTAATTTTTTGTTCAATCCAATTTCTCGCAGAAGAATCCTATCTGACAGCTGAGAAAGTTACCAGATTTAATTTCATGGAATAACACGTCAAGTAGTGTGAGCTATAATTGTCACTTAAAAAAAAATTAATAACTATAAAATAACATTGATAACATAGTATAGTAATATAAATGTTGACAGTAAAAAAATATGTGTGTTTTTTTAAAAAAGGTTCTTTCTACACTATACCATGATTTTTTTTTACGAATGAATACTTGGAGAACCATTTAAAAAATACAATCTTCTATGTGATTGACATTGATATAATTCTACTAAAAACTAGATTTATTTCATAAGTATTGATAATATCTATCATAAGTCACAGCTGCAGATCACGTGACCTGACGTATGATATAAGTGAAATTAGATTTAATAACTTTTTATAGTTGTCAGATAAATCCATTCGTAAGAAATATAATCCTGTTAAAGCAATATGCCAGCGTTAGAGCACAAAACTTGGCTGTAGTGTCCACTGCATACGGTTCTGTTTGTGCAGGCCCCGCCAAAATTGCCGAGGCCAGAGATGTACAGTCTGAGGGTGGATTCCCGCGTCGCTTACAGGTTCGCCACTACGGTGATGTCTAGCAGGTTCGCCAACACTGCCAACACGTCCCAGGAGGTATTCTTCACTGTGGCTCTGCCGGACACTGCCTTCATTTCCGGATTTCTCATGTGTGTATTTTTTTTTTGCACTTTAAATGTCTGATTGTTAATGAAATATTTTTAGTATTTTCCCTATTTTCACACAGACGCTAAGACTCCCCTTCTCCCGGCTCTTAGTTGTGCACACAGCCATGTCTGCAGTTATTGTTATAGTCTGCATAAACTTTTGATCATCTCCCAAATGTTACGCTCGTTTTCCTTGAAATGTGGCAAGCTTACCTTGTATGGCTCCACTATGACATAACTTAGCCATAGCGTAGTCCATCAAGGTAAGACTGATACCTTTGAGGGTGAACGAAGTGTGTAGACAACCATGTCTGTAGCTATTGTTATAGTTTGAAAAACCTTTTGCTCATCTCCCAACTGTACAAACAACTATGTCTGCAGTTAATGTTACGCGCGATACAATGTTTTTGTTATTTTTCTCAAGGGAAGTGTCCGGCAAGGTGTATGAAGCCTACGTGAAGAAGAAAGAAGAAGCCAAGAAAGACTACGACCAGGCAGTGGCAGCTGGACAAGCGGCCGCTCATGTCGGACTGAGGTAAGATTCCGGGTTAGGTTCCTACGTCCGTGCTACGATACTTTGAATAAATCATTGCGAAAAGTCCTAGCCTATGTGTTATAGTTATATGATGGCGGAGCTAATTCGTAACACCTTGTCTAAGTCATTTGAATATCAGACAGTGGCTTTATTTCTCCCGTGTTTGATTCCAAACTAGGGCTTAAAATATATATTTTTGAAATCGAGCTTGTGATGGGAGAAAATCTTAATCTAAATTATGGATTCATCTAAGATAATAAATTGATTTTCTTAGTTTTTCTATAAATCTGAATAAAAAATGTGTAGGACTATTTAAATTTAATTGAATTTTTAACATTATTCCAATTATAATTATATTATAATTATTTTTAAACTAACTTAAAATAGTTATTTGTAATTTGTAGAAATAAAAATGTTTTCTTTTTATCATGAAAAACTATTACCAAATACCCATTTTGAACTAAATATTAAAGGCGAATTTAATTTTTTTAAATGATTTGTCATAGGTAAACTACCCTTAAATTGAATTATTTTAGAGAAATAAATATTTCTTTATTATTGATAATGTAAAATAGCTGCTCGATACTAATTTATTAATAAAATCCTTTGAGCTATTAAAAAATAACATATTTTATAAAAATCAGTTACAAGTAAATTATTATAAAACATGTTAAATAAATGGTACGGAACTCCACACGGAATTTCTCGCTCTATTGTTTGAAAATGGAGATATTTACTCAAAACTCGTAATATATGTGAAACGAAATAATATACATTAGCAAACCCAAGCATAAATTGCACTATACTTATATAAAGTTTTTTAGTTCCAATTTTAAACTTTATAATTTTGTTTTTAAAGAATTAATGTCCTCATTTGTATGTTTGGACCGATAAAAAAAGATCAATGTTAGTTAGGTCTACAAGAGTCAACACTTTGTATTAAAATTTCAACTTCCGGTAAAAATTTTAGACATTTTATTAGGTGTTGCAAATCTTCATGCCATCGCATTGCTATTAAATTCCTTATTTATCAATTTGGACCAATAAAAAATGTAAATATTGACTATTGAATCTAAAATGGATATAGATCATTGTTGTAAAGACATTTCTTCTAAGAGGTTAAAATAAGAACAACATAAGCTTTTAGAGACTTACTTATACTTAATTACTCTATGGCTTTGTAAAATTATTGTGTTAAAACTTAAGTAGTATCGCAATTTTGCAATGAAAAGTTATTTAGTATCTCAAATAGTTGCGGAGATACAGAAGTTTCTGCTTCTATAAAGTACCCTTAAATTCATTTTCATGGTAAAATAAAAATAACCAGTATATTTATAATCTTAATCAACACCTAGATACGAATTTAAACCAAATTGTTAAAGTCAATTTAATTTTTTTTATTTTCTTTTCGCCCTTTCTTAAACTACGCTTAATTTTAAGTTTAAACAGACACACAGACATACGTCATTGCAAAGACAACCTTTTAGGGTTTGGAGGGTCTTGAGACAACGATATCCATCAACATTTCAGGTTATATTTTCTTTTGCGGTCGCAATACTTTTACCTTTTGTGTTCGAAAAGCTAAAAAACATATATATTTACGTATAGATTGAAATTGATTGATTTTATAAAACTATAGTTCCTATAAAATATTTGTATTATATAGAGACCTATATATCTGTAACGATAATTAATTTCATATCTCAAATAGTTTAGGAGATATTATAAAAAAAAGTTAATTTACGCATCAGAAGCCATTTTGTTTGGAATAGTCATAACTGTTTAGAAATGAAATTTAATCAAAATCGTTAGTGCCAATTTTGAGAAAATCGACTTTTTCTTATTTTACCCTTCAATAAACTACCCTTAATTTTAGGGATAGATATCCAATTCCAAAAACTACTCGGGGAAATTCTATGAAAACCCTAGATACCAAATTTTAGCCCGATCGGTAAAATAGTTTATGCTATAGTTTGAGGTACATACAGACAGACGGAAAGTCAAAAACCACTATTTTGGACTCGGGGGGGTCATGAAGCGTCAAGATTCATCAAAATCTTGAGTTTGATTTTTTTGACGATCATAATACTTCCTTACCTGTAAGATAGCGAGAAAGTAAAAATATATAATTATGTATAGTGTAAAAAACTTAACAGATAGACATTTTGAACCAAATAGCTAAAGCCATTTTTCAAAATACTCAAATTTTCAAAAAAATTGGTCAACATTAAACTATCCTTGGACGATTTTTCGCCCGTAATGCAATTATACATTTTTATGTCTCAAGTCAAACACTCCCCAGATATACATTTAAAACACAATCTTTATTGCCATTTTCAAATTTTTTAATATTTTTGAAAACTACTCAATTGTAAATTACCATTTAATTCAAGTTTTTGAAAAATCAATGCTTACTAAATTATTTATAAACGAATTCTCACCCCAAAAACAACTAAACACTGTTATTTGTCATGATAAACAAATCCTACATTAGCATACTATACGAAATTGTTTCAACCATTTTAGGAAAATTTGGAATGAAAAAAAATCATAAGTAAACAACCCTTAATTTTAGGTCAAAAATCACAACATTCTCCTGAGGTATGATTCTATAAAATATAAATACCAATTCTAAAAAAAAATAAAAAATCATCCAACCGTTTTGGATTCGTGGCCAGACACAAACTGACAAACAGACAGACAGAAATGGGACAGACCGAATTTTAAAACCAAATTTTTAGGGTTCGTAATCACACGAAGCGTAGGTTTACCATGATCTCTAAAGTCATTTATTTCACGATTACAATCATTTCTCTTAATATGAGAAAGTTAAATATTCTTTTGGTTTCATAGATTGCAGTCCCGGAAAGAAAATAAAATAAAATTGTATAGCTTATTATAATAAATTTTAATTATTTCTGATGAAATGGTATTTACATACTAAAGCTACGTTTTCCTAACGACGCAATACATTCGTGGCGCAGTACGCAATGCGTCGGATGCAATGCGCTGAGCACTTGAATAATAGGGGCTAAATACGAGTGTTTTCCAATACAACGCGATGCGTAGTGCATCAAAGTGATCCGCACGAAACAACAGCCCGACTGCTTTTGGAGTATTAATTGCGACCTGCGCAGTGCATTAAGACGTTTTGGTGTGTTTTTACAGTCATTAGTAGTATAGTGAATGTGTTTGAAATAAGACCTAAGAAACAACACTCTACTCAGCCCAGCTTTTCTTGAAGTGATGACGAAGAATTGATAGATTTGGTTTTCAGACATGAGATTGTATGGAAAATTAGTGATCCTGAGTAGAAGGACAACATGAAAAAGGACAGAATCTGGATTGAAATAGGAGATACCATAAATAAATCAGGTAATTTAAACTATCTTTATTAAGTAGATAACACTAAGATTAACTTAATTCCTGTCTGTACAGAGTGTAACCATAAAGAAGAATTACCACCACAACATACTTTTAAAAATAAAGTCAGTATAAAATAAATTTTTCTGAAATTTAAATTCATGCTTAACATAAATTACAGTAAAGAAATTGTGTCCACTAGTCCAACCACAAGCCTTATACTCTATTTTATTATTTTTATTAAGGTTTGTCTTTTCTTTTTATAGTATTCATAATTAAAGTAGTCGATAGATCTGCTTCTCACTTTGAAGCCTTCTGATTTTGCACTCACCAACCCCATCCAAAGGTATCATATTTTATGTTGGAAGTTCATATTCTTGGACTTGTGATTGCCCTGGGAGGTTACTTGTAAAGTACACATCCTTAAATAAGTTGTGCAAACAGCAGCAGACAAAGATTACTAAGTCAACTGTGACTGATTTCAAATTAATTGATATGAAAAAAAATTCGAAACACAACACACATAATTCCAAACTCATTTTCTGTTACTCTACGAGCTCTGCTCTGCATAATGCATCAACTACAGCCTATTTTTGACAGTACGGTTTCAAGACGTGTATACCCAATCAAAAGGTCAATCACCAAAAATGGCATGAGGGAGAAAAATATTTGAATTGGATAAATATTGGGGTGTAGGGAAAATAGTCTCATCTGCTACCAACTTACCAATGTTAGATTTGTTGAATATTCCAGTATCGCCCTCTTTACCGTATGATCCCACATCAACAAGAATGAATGTGCAGTTTTCATCCACCATAGAAAAAATAACAATGGAAAATAATCCCTCGAAATCGTGAAAAAGACTTCCAGAGCTATCAGGTAAAATAATCCGCCCATGCTTCCCGTCCAGTCCATCGAAACAGTTCGGAAAGGCCCAGTGATTCCAGAATTCCTTCGCCTTCTCATTCCATTATATTTGAGACGCAGTAGGAAGACACATTTCTTGCAAGTTCATTTTCAATGCTCTAAGAACTTCCGGGACAAATTTCGAAATAGTACTGTAAGAAATTCGGTATGAGAACGCTAGGGAGCGGAATGACTCGCCAGTTGCCAGGAATCTGAAAGAGTAACAAAAATAAAAAAATAAAAAAAACACACAACTTGATGGTAAATTATTCCATTATAATTAAATTTGTGGATCAAATTATAACCCTCCTTTATTTTTTCTAGGTGTGCAGTGTAAAACACGATGGAAAAGCATTCGTGACAACTTCATAAGGAAAAGAAGAGAGGAAAAAACAGGTGCCAGCAACGAAAAAGAGTGCGATGTACTGGGACAGGTTGAGGTTCCTTGATTACGTTTAGGACGAACAGCAGTGAGTGTAAATTTTAATGTAACATAATACAAGTTATATTTTACACACATGGCTCACTGACGCAGAGGCCCGTGGACATAGGGAGTGCGGGAGCCCAGAAGGAAATGTTTTACCATTTATTCGCTCGAAATTCAAATACTTTAAAGTAGCCTCTTAACATGGCAACCTAACATTACCTATCATAACCTATACTAACCTATACTGTTTCAGACCCTCTTCAGTGGTCGTACAATCTAAGGTCTCTTGTTAAACTAGCCCGCTGATGATGGGGAAATCGGGTTAGAATCCCAGTTGAGTCTACTGAAAGTGATTTTGCTTAAATAGTCATTATTATTCCACGCAAATATGGGTGGCTTACCTCCAAAATGCTTCCTTCCTCATCACTACCCCAATATATGCGTGTAACTTGAACAGGTTATAAGATGCAGCTATAATAAACAAAATTATTGTTTCAGTGGTTATAGTAATACACAAGAGAATGACAATCAAGAAGTCATATTTGTAGGTTTGACAGATGGCTGTGAAGATAATGAAAATCTTAACGGCACTGTGGAAGATGATCCACCTTAAGTACACGATGCAAATATAGTGCAGGCTGACCTCGCAGAAGCGTAAACAAAGCCACGGTTAAAATTGAAAATAGGTCCAGAAAAGTTAAAAATAATGACGTCATTATTAGCATGTTGAAACAGAGAGGTGAAGAGCGGGTGGAATTTGCGAAATGTATGGAAAATTCTTTTGAGCCTGAAGGTCAAAGATATGATGATATTGAATGGCTGCAACTGTCAAGTAATTTACTCCAGCTGAAAAAACTGAAACAAAAATTAAAATATTCAAGATTGTTAGTGACTTGGAAATCCGTCGACAGCTACCTCCTGTGCAGAGCTTGTCAACTTTTAACCATGCCAATCTGCCTCGCACATTATCTGCTGTTTCGCAAAGTGAATCCTTCAACACCCCTATCACTTCACGCCAAGAAGTTCATACACCCGGCCCGATTTCACATGAATCTTCTCTAGATGAATCAGTATTAAATGCAAAATAATTTTACGAACAGCATAGTTCTAAATGGTAATCTTTTGAATCTTTAAATACTTTAATAACAATGTGGTATTTTCACAGATTCCTATTATTATTTTTAAATAAATTTTCGAAATGGTAATAAAGTGTTCTTCTGGTAAAAACATGGCTTTCATTACTGCCTGTGAATTTGTCATTATGTTTTATGTTTTAGAATTAAATTATTATATTATTTCGATTCGATAATCAACATAATTATTAAAGTTCATTTAGGTTAGGTTATTTTATTAAAACTGCCAATACGTATCTTAAAGTAAGAGCAAGTTTTATATCTGCCGATAGTGGATTCTGCACTAGATCGGTTGGCTCCACCTTCAAATCTTCTACAGTTAGACTCACTAGAAACTAAAATTGTTCCCGTGTGAATCTAAAATATGCCTTAAACTTCATCTCATCGTCCAAAAGATGCTTGTAAATAAGTGTCTTAAGAACTCCCTCACTGTCCCTACTCATACACATTACACCACAGTCTTTTTGAGTCTTCAAGGCTTGGGCTGCTAAAATGTCTACTTCTTCCTCCAAATTCTGTTTTTCTTTCATTAGCATTAATGATAACGCACTTTCCTCTAAAGTATTACAATCATTAGAGTAAATATATGCTTAATACTAGATAGTTCTACGTACACCTGAGAGACAACTAAATACGATGGAGTGCTGTACATCTGTCTAGGAAAACATAATTGCATGGCATGATACGTACTACGCTCCCCTCAATGCATTTAGTACTGCGCCGCGCATGTATTGCGTCGCTAGGAAAACGTAGCTTAATAGCATGTGCAGCAAACAAATAGTTAAACTTCGTCCCTTATGGACAGAAAATAGATGAATTAAATAATTTTTTTTTTTTAGTTTTAAAAGGTTTTACCTTAATTTATGTTTTTACCAAGTTTAATTAAAAACCATCAAAATATATTATAACATTTTCGTAAATAATATCATTAGAATTGATGATTTAACACTTAATTTTTTTATAGAAAAATGATAAATATTGAATATAAATTATTGTTTAATGATTGGGCTTCCAATTTTTCAAAGCCCCGGTGCCCTCACAGCTCTAAATCTGTCCCTGAAATACATCATAAAAGTATAATTAAAAGTTAAAAATAACATTTGTGGGAATAAAAAGTTTGTTCATGATCTCAAGACTTTTGTTTATAATTTAGATCATTCATAAAACCCCTTAATTAACTGAAATAATATTCACAAACTACCTTTTTAATTTTTGTTAATCATCGCATCTTACTACGCGTTCGGACTTTATGCTTATGTACTAATTACGCTAATGGCTCTAAGTATGAGGAAGGTCATATTTAAAATAAGTGTAACCGCATTTGCATAGAGGAATGGAAGACTATTTTGGAAAACCACCCTCAGAACACTCGACTGAGATTCGAACCGCAAACTACTCGTCATCGACAGCCTAGTCTACTGCGAGAGTGGCGCCCTAAACCACGCGGCCACCGAGGTGTATTTTTAATTCTTGGTCATTATATATAAACTCTATGTAAACTGTGAGGTGTTGTTGAGTATGGTCAGTAGAGGGCACCTATGAACCCGGACGTGAAGTTGGTCAGGAATAATTGATTGACCTCCTCCCTCCTCGGGGAGAAGAGGAGGCACGAGGATCTTTCAAGGTCACGCTGGGTTAGTAAGGTTCTCACGCTCTTTCCTCCCGCTGCGTACCAGCTAGGTAGAGAGTTGGCTCGCACATACGGTCAGTCACTGCACGATCACATCGCAGGGCTAGCTTAGCCTAATCTAGGACGGCATCATTTGAACGCTGATAAACTAAATACAGAGAATATAAAAAAAACCTATTGTACTACCAACATATCTGACTAAAAAAGTAATACTAGTAGCCATTGTTGAGATTAGAACCCTGACATCCCCGTCATCAGCAATCCATTCAATTACGAGACGGATGCCTTAGAGTCTAAGGCTCAGACCATGTGACCACCAGTGTTGGTAATTATAGGTTTGTAAGTCAAATCCGTATTGATGGTCACATGGTCTAAGATGTCTCTTCCGCAATATATTGTATTGCTGGTGATGGGGAGGCCGTGGTTTTAATTTCAAACCAATTTACCGAGGATGTTTTTTAAACTGTTTTTTACTATCTCTATTTCAATGTGAATGCGGCAAAATCTCTTCTAATTTATACCTTAATAACCCCTGTCGTCATTAGTGTAAATATACAAATAGTCTGGGTGGCTGGTAAGACGAAGAGCACAAAAAATTATTTTTTAACTATATAATTAATCACTGTATAACACGGAGTGTACGTTCCATGGCAATGGCGTGCTACGCGAGACTCAAGGCCGATTCACACAAAACGCTAAGTTAAGCTAAGCTAAGATTTGTTCTGCTAACTTGTATTTAAATGTGCTGGTTCACACAAAAAGATAAGCTAAGCTATGCCTTGCTAATCCACGCTATGCTTTTTTCCAATTGATGGCCAAACAATTTGTCCATATCCCATCTTGAGCCATCTTACGTTGCGCATGCGCATAAAGATATTTGGGCTCCATCTCTAACAGACGCACTGCTGGTTTGGTGAAAATAACTAAAGAAGTATTGAAGTTTGGTTTTCAGTTTGTTTCACGTATATGTAAGTAATAATATATTTAGGTTTTATATTTAATATATGTTTTTATATTAAAATGGAGGTGTTAATTGAACAAGTCAAACCTCCACCTCCTAAATCTTCTTCATCTTCCAAAACAGCTGCTAACCACAGCATCTTTTTTACTCAATACTATAACCTGAGCTTAAACAAAACATTTTGGAGAAGGCCACCATAGCTCAACTTTACTGGAGCAGACCAGAAAGAAACAACACTGAATTCTGGAATGAACGGAGGGGCCATTGCTTAGCTTAGCTTAACTTAGCAATGAGTGTGAAACCAAATTGACAAAGTCTTAGTGAGGACAGCGAAGCACAGCACAGCACAGCACAGCATAGCTTAGCATTCTGTGTGTATCAGCCTTTAGAACTCTTACAAACAAGGGCACACATAGGAGAGCTTTTTTTTTTATGATTTATTAAAAATCCATTCAAATAATAACGTATTTGTATTAATTATTATATTTTATTAAAAAAAACACCATGCAAACTAATTTAATTACCTCATATTTACAACCCGTGGTGTCGGACATACGGCAAAACTCATTTAGTCTGGTTTGACAGTGAGTTTTGTGTTAGAATCCCGGTCGGGTGTACTGAGAATTTTTTCTCCTAAATTGCTACCCATTATCCTTTCACGCAAATTCTAGAACTTTTGAGTTTTATCAACATCATCCTCACCCCATCAGAAGTAATTCATATAAATACGGATAGCCCGAATGAGTAGTGATGTGCAGTGACAAAAAAAATAATTTATTTACTCACACAATAACTCGAACTAAGATAGTTCTTCATCACTGCTCGCAGAAAAGTGTCGTTGATATTATTTTATCACCGGTTGTTCGTCCCTATATGTTTAATTAAATCCTATTTTATTTTTGACCGGCAGATGAACCAACGTTTCCTGGGGTAACCACGCAATGCATTACGTGGCTACCTCAGACAATGCTTTTCTTTGCTTAAAACAAACAGTAAAAAGCCTTCATTTTATTTATTTCTACTCGGTTCTTAATAAATTAAAAACAATATTATCCAAAATTTAAAATTCCAGTTTTGAGGTGCACATTAATTTGTCTACACAGGATCTACTAATATGAAAATTTCAGCCCTCTTCTGGTGGTAGGTACGCATTGTTCATGACAAAAAGACAAACTCTTCATTTTATTACTATAGGTAATCAAAGTAATTATAGTAAAGACTATATAAAAATTAATCAATCAATCAATAAATAAACAACCATCTTCGGTGGCACAAGGTCAGTCTCGCGGTGGACTAGGCTTCTGATGATGGGGAGATCAAGGTTTGAATCCT
Organism: Timema douglasi; assembly: GCA_901482245.1. Lineage (NCBI taxonomy): Eukaryota > Metazoa > Arthropoda > Insecta > Phasmatodea > Timematidae > Timema > Timema douglasi. The sequence goes on from CABEEJ010001968.1 coordinate 62,729, forward strand.
GATCGGGTGTACTGAGGGTGGCTTTTCCTAAATGGTTTACACTCCCCTACCACGCAAATTTTGGTACACTTATTCTAAACTAAACCTTCATAATAGCTAACATATTGGCATAATTAGAATCTATGCATGTTTCCCGAATGTGTAGCAAGACGCTATGATAAAATTTATACGAAGAATTAATAATAAAGAAACAAATTTGCATTAAATAAACCCTATACAGTTGATCCGACCCACCTTTACGCGATGGGTGATGATTGGTAGAAGGCTCTTAGCACGATACAAGTGCTAGGATATCAATTGGCTCAAAGCGCTGATCTAAACCCAATGGGAATCCCCTGTTTCATCACTTTCAAACATGATATAGCAGTACAGTCTGAATCGGATGAATAGAAATATGTTTTACAACTATACAAGTTACTAAAAACATTTTCATATTATGTTCAGACGTCAATTCATATATATGTTATGCAACTGGTATTATTGTTAGAGAGGGGAAATACCTGTGAAGTAACACCAATAATATAAAATGTTATCAATATTAACAGCAAATAAAAATATCCTACCAGAGTAGAATCTCGATTAACCGAGGTAATTGGGACTGAGCCCACGTCGGATACGAACAAACTTGGTTGATACGGATCATGTAGGATCTATAGGTTTTACTCGTACTGTAGTGTATGTAGTACAAGCCATTACCCGAAATCCCTTCATGCGTTCCGTGTTCGCTCGGCATTTTGAACGGCATAACGCCAGGCGCAGTGATCCGGTTGTTGTTTGTAATTGGTTCTCACGTTACTTCTCATGCATTTAACTATAGTATTGGATATAAGTATTGTAAACAATACTTTAAGTAATACTTTAAACTAGTTATAGAAATACACTATATTTATATATAAGTTGGAGTAGAAAACTGTTGTATAAAATATTTAACTATTGCATAAATACTGTGTTAAAATTGATCACTTTGACAGAATTAGTGCCTCGGTTAACATGGCACCTCGGATAAGCAGGGCTCGGATAATCGAGAGTCTACTGTATATCTTGTCAAACCAGTTTGGCTGAATTTTGTACACCGTGTTAAGGAAGTGTCGTGTTATACGAGGACCACCTTTTATTTCAACACACATTTTGTCTGAATTTGGAAAGCATTTAAATTTAGTTTAAGATGAGTTTTTCAAACATATTTGTTGATTGTGCAGCGCCCGGGACTCAAACCAATTCACAGTGTCCGTGAACTTGGAGTCTCTCTCTAAAGTGACCTTCAATTTGACCTATGAGGAGCTGTTGACCCGCCGCCTTGGTGTCTATAACCTTGTCATCAACCTCCATCCTGGACAGGTGAGTCTCTTAACCTAGTACAGCCTTTTGGGGTCAGTAGTACATTAAAACATTAGCCCACAGGCAAGGATGCGCGTCTGTACGCTATAGTGTTTAGCGTTTTGATCTACTTATTAAGGGTGAGAAGGGAAGCTGAGAGGAAATACACCCACACTAGCCTAGAGAGAGGATGGGAGAAAACACGATGAAAATTATACCCCTGTGGTGCATCATGTTTATATCTAAACTACTGAACTTCTCGTCAACGTTGACGCAAGACAATTCAATCTTTATAGAAAAAGCCTTTGCTTGACAACTATGAAAGGATTTACTTTGACGTATTTATACTTCAAGTCATATGATCTGAGGCTTTCAATTTTAATATATATTTTATTTACATCCATTACTGTTTCCAGCCTGTGGCCTGGATCAGTTTTTTATTCAAGCCATATATTCTCCACTACTGGCTTGCTAGGCCTGTCGTAGCTTCATTTGTCTTATAATCTATCTTAACTAGGACAGGCACAGCATCCGGTCCCCGGCCGTTAATTTATCACTGTGAAAGGATAAACCCACATTTCACTAATGATAAATTTATCTGCGATGCCAAGAATCGAATCCAGGACCCTTAACTCAAAAGACAGATACTCTACCTACTAGGCTAAGTTGCCGAGTAATACATATTATCAATAGATATAAAATAGCACCAGGAAAATCGTGAAATGTTGTACATTTTGGCCGAAAAATATATACTTGTATGTTCTTAAAGGCTCTTCCTGTAAAAATGGTCTGTACATTCTCAGGACATGTTTAGGAGTATTCAAGCTTTGGTCTTTACTAATCTTTTAAATAAACAGCCTGTAAAAACTCCCCTCTGCCTGGTTTTTGAAAACTCCTCGTTGTTCTGGAATAGGTGACACATGACGTCAAGTTGGAATTTTATTTGTTTTCAGATTGTTCACGACCTTCAAGTGGATGTTTTAATCAAAGAGTCCGGAAATATTACTTTGCTCAGGGTGCCAGAACTTCGGTCAGTGAATGAAATCGACCCGGAAGAGGCCAACAAATGTATGTATACATTAACCCCCCACTATCCTTCAGTACATTCTGATGACAGTACTGACCAGTGACCATAAATAAGTTAAATAATCTCACCAATATATTGTACACACGTGGAAAGGAGGGTAGTTGTATTTAAAAGTATCATTGATTACGATAATGAAGGGTTATGGACAACCAGACATTACCAGTACAAAAAATTGGATCCAGCCCTGGCCTTTACGAACGATCTTACAGATATACTTAACTTTTATCGGTTGTAATTTTCTATTTCCTCAGAAGAGTAGGTGTGGTTTTTTGTGTGGTTATTTAACTAAACAAGCTTATTGTCACCTGCAAGGATCTCAATAAAAGGGATACTAATAAAAGTATATTTTTACACGTATACACCCGCATCGGTGGCGTAATTAGCTAACGCGCTAGCTTCGTATTGAGTTAGACTACCGAGGACGAGGAGATCAAGGTTCGAATCTCACTCGGGGGAACTGGGGGTAGTTTCCCCTAAATTGTTTTACACTCTACTTCCACGAAAATTCGGGTGCACTTCCTCTATATTCAACCCTCCCAATTCCTAACCCATTGGTGTAATTAGTACTTAAGCGTATAGCCTGAATGGATAGTAAGGCGCGGTGCTACATAAAAATATACACATAAATAGTCTTAATCCACGTTTTTACCCCCACACCTCAATTTCAGTCTTATAAATTACATTACTAATAAGAACACATATTGTTAATATTGCAATATTAGGGAGGATTTTATGTCCATTTCGGCAATCATTGACTCGCTACATACCACACTTATCATCTCGCCACAACTATCTACTCACAACACTCCACTATAATAGAAATCCCATCACCACGACACACTCCGTTTTTAGAGTATGTATACATTTACTTTAGTAACTCGTACCGGGACGTTCTTTATTGTTACTGGCCCATATTTCAGGTGGAAAATTATCATCTTTGTCAAAATAATTGTCAAGGAAATAGTCTGAAAACTCGAATAGGTCAACATTAGATGCTAGGTTGGTTTAGTTTAGGTTAGGTAGACTCTTTACACAATAATCGCAGTAGATCTTTACGATGACACGACGCGTACGGATGCCATGACCAAGGCGTACGGGAGCTGAGACGCGAGTCGATGAGTATCTGACTAGAAATGGCATGTGGCGAGTTGATAGATAAACAGTGGGGGGTTATGTAAGCAATAGATATGCCACTCTTTGATGGATGTCCATCCATTCTTAGCTTTGATATTCAACCTTTAATTAATCGAAGCTAGAATTTAAGGGAGGAAGACAGAGGCTAACGCTTCAGGGACTCCAAAAACTGTCCCGATAAAAAAAAATCAGCTTTGTCTCTATTGAGTGCATTTACGTTAATATAACATTAAAAAAGACTTACTTAATCATTTTTTTTAAAAGTTTTCTGACAAAATCTTAGTGGCTAATATTTGTTTTAAATAAATATAGTTTATTATGATGACAATTTATATGCCTACGTATTTAAATGACATCTTTACGATTGCACTTTAACATCTAGTTATGTAAATATAAAATGATAGTGCCAAAAAGGTAAATATCTGTTTCATGTAAGAGCCTAAACTTTTTTTACTGCTATTTTCTGCCATGTGTGCTGGGGGTCATCTGTACTATCACTCGGCCTCCCCAGCTCTATGTACGGACCTGCATTTATCCTAGTCCGGGATTTATTGACCATAATAACCTAAATATTTCTCCAAATTGTATAATTTATAGCTGCGCACTTTATCAAAAATCACTAAATGAAATTAACTTAATCCAAAGAGAAAATACAATGATATTGAGTTAGAGAAAACGATACAGCGTGTATTGCATAATAGGGTCGAACTATCCCCTAATGTGTTCCAGCTAACACCCTGGCGGTAATCGAACGAACCTCTCCGTCAGAGGCTCACATCCTGTTCTCCCCGAGTCCTGAGGAACAACAGAAGCTAGGAGAGTCCTTCAACAAGGACAAAGATATCAAGGGACTTGGAGGGCAGTTCGTGGTGCAGTATGACGTCAGCAGGGATCCTCTCGCAGGGGAAGTGCTGGTGAGTCGTCCCTGTCTCTCCTACGTTACCTTTGAGGATCTATGGACGAGGAGGTTTAATAATTAGCATTTTCAGGGTCGATACATACACGGGAAGTTAGGGATAAGTCAAAAACATTTAAAAAATAGCATAGCTCATTCAGAGTGGCGTGGTGTGTAGGATTAACCAGGTAAGCAAATATTGTTTACACTGTTCCTGTGAAATGCTATTTTATAGTTGACCATTCATAAATAGGCTCGGTTTTATACACTTCACATGGGGATGCATGTTCTACTGAGGGGCGAGAACAATATTCACAGCTCTAGTTTTTAAAGTAGGTCTGTTCTTCTGAAAACACCTACCCCAAACCACTGCAGTCTATATTGTTAGTTTTATACATTGAAGTATCCAAACGGGGGAAGAAGAAGGGCAGGGGTAGGCAAATAGGGCATTTACCCTTCCCCAAGACTCTTAAATAACTACAATAAAAATAGTTTTCATACAATGTATACAAGAACGTAGTCAAATAAAATTTTATTTAATGCCTGTTTAACTACAAACTTTATTTTTTTTAAATTTAAAAACGGTCTTAATTGAATGTTCATATTATTAGTGTACATAACTTTGTGAGGGCTCCAGCATGTATTTTTTCTATTGTAAGGACTTGTTTGGTCAAAAGGGTTTGAAAACCCCTGATCTAATGGATCAAGTTCGTGATGGACTGTATTTCCGGTGACTGGGAGGTCAAAGCTCGAATCTCATTTGGCTGTATTGGAGGTGGTTTTCCACCGGTGATTTGTCTTTGTGTTTGAACTTACTTTACCTTGAGCAAAACACCCATAAATTTACATCCATCACTTACGCCGAGATACTTACTAATTTAATAGCAAGGAAAACTCGAATACTTGCCAAACCCTTCCTTCCCCTCTGGCAAGATGTGTATTAATCATAACTTATGTGGAATGCCAGGCCTCCACCGTGGTTCAGATCCCACGTTAAACTGTAGGTCCTCCATTTCATCTCACAATCACCCTACCATTATATATTAGCGTAAGTGCGTACAACCCGAACGGGTAGTAAGACGCGGTGCTAATGATGATGATGATGATAATAATAATAATAATAAACCCGTATACAAATAGTAAGTTCCGTGTTTGTCAATACCAGAATCAAACCTGGTCTCTTTAGACTGGTGGTTGGATATTTTAACCATTTAGTCAATTAGTAGTGTAATCAGGGCTTTTGATTATTAATTAGCTCTACGTTCAACGCAAACGTTATTAATCAATTAACCTAATGAGGGGTGTGGTGAGGAAACCAATTAAAAGAAATACCCTAGAGTTTTCTTGAATAGATGCTGGTAAAACTTTAACTGTGGTCAGGTTATTTTGTGGTCCTCCCACAAAGAGGCGAGACACGAGGCTATGCGGTTACCGGCGAGACGAATGGTCTGTGTTTGTTTTATGAAGGCGACGCCTGCCGCATGTAGAGGAGCGTCTAGATTTAGTCAAGGTCAAACGCGGCGTGCGTTTTAATCGAGCCTTATTTGTCGACATTAGCGTGATGGAGTGCCAAGAACATCTCTAAGAGGACTCTTTAGAATACATTGACAACTCTTGTTTGGTCGGACCGTCGTAAATCAGGCACTGTAGTAGATGTATACATTTGGATTTTTTAATACAAGGTTTTAATTTGGTTCAAAGTTATAACTTCTTTTACTGGTTTGTATATTATGAGTAACAACACAATTTGTTATATTTATTTAAGAAAAACTTCTTTTTGCTTTTTTGAGGAACTTTTTGTTGTGTCTGAAATAAAATACAGGAAATAGGGATATAAACACATAAAAGAGGACTTACACAATATGTATTTTACAATGAAAAAAAAACTCAGTTCACACTTTACATTGCTGGCATTGGATAATGAGGTAGTGGCTGCTTTTATAAGAAAATCGATCGCTACCGCAAAATATCCTGACCTAGGTTTCATTTTATCGGAAATCATCAAGAGGGAATTAGATAGAGAGAAGAAATTTATAAAATTGTACAATTGTTAAGAGTATCGATATTTATATATAAAAAAGTCTTTAATTTTGGTGAGACAGTTTGGAAAGTTATTGTATCTACTTTCATGTTTTCATACGTTAAGTCATATAATATTTGTTTTGAATGTTTTGATCCACACGCGTGGCATTGACCTTCTTAGATATAAAATAATACATCTCATACTGACAGTACCAGTTTTTGCCGCTCTATCTTTTGAGGAACAAGATAAATTTAAAAATGACAGTATCCTAATTAATCATAATAATTTGTAGAGATTAAGGTTAAGGGTTCTAGACCTTGGCCTTTTTAGCGCTGTCAAAGCAATATGAGTAAGTGAAACAATAATTTTAAAAAAATGCTGTTGATCTTTTTAACTCTAAAGTTACGGAATTAAAAACTAGTGTTGAACGTAAATAATATGGTACATCACAATAATACATACTTTTAATATAGGCTATTGTGCCATGTGGCAAACTTTTCAAAAATTGGTTAGTAGTTAAGCTATCCGTTAGTAATATTCTTTAAATTGAAAAGTTACACCTGGACACGTGAACTGGACCTTAGAACTTTGGATTAGCACAACATTGCTCTAACCACTGAGTTATCCAGGTATCATCCCGTGTCCAGGGTCATTATTAACTCATATTTTAAGTCAGAGTCTGTGATGGACGTGAGGAAATTGTCAATTGCATATTAATTTGTGATCGATTTATCAGATATGGCAGCCACCTTCGACTCAATAAGGCTTTATACTGTCAAATGTACGATTACAAATTTACCGATGAGCATAACGCTGATCTCGGGACGATTCCTGGATAGCTCAGTGGGTAGAGCATTGACGTACTAAGTAAAAAGTCTTGTGTTCGATTCCTGTATCTGAGTGTAATTTTTCAATATAGTGAATATTATATTCAGATGCGGCTATAACCCTCCTTAGTAAGTTTTCCTCGTATAAACAAACATTATTAAGATAATTACTCGTGAATGAAACACTCTTACAATATAAATTTTGAACAAAATTGCTAGAGCCATTAAAAAAATCACAAATTTAAAAAAAAGAGGCTATCAGTAGACTACACTAAACGAATTCATTTTTGGTAAAAACAATAAATATATTAAAGTATCATTAAAATACTCCTCAGACTATCACCTATTTTGAACAAAAATATTATAGCCAATATACACAAATTTCATATTTTCTAAAATAAATAATCAGTAAACTTCTCTTAATTTGAGGGATGAATTTTTAAAATGCCTTAGGTATGACTGTTTTATATAAATATAAGGTTTGAACAATTTCCTTCAAATGGTTTGGGCTGTTGCCCCAGGTAAAGACAGATACGAGGATAGACAGAATTGTGAGGCCCACTTTTTGGAGTTTAGGGTCATGAAATAGTATTATAATAGTATTGTGGTCGAAGATGTTTATTATTACAATAGTTTATCTGAATGTAAATGTACACCAATTCTTTCCTGTAACCTGACGTTTCCAGGTGAACGAAGGCTACTTCGTGCACTTCTTCTCCCCGACGGAGCTGCCACCCCTGAGGAAGCATGTGGTGTTCGTGCTGGACGTGAGTGGGTCCATGGAGGGCCGCAAGCTGGGGCAGCTCAAGGAGGCCATGTTCGCCATCCTGGACGATCTGGATGAGGGAGACTACTTCAACCTGGTGGAGTTTTCCTACTCGGTAACTGTGTGGCACCTTGACCTCGCAGCTGCCAGCTCCGTCTTCTCGCCCCTCAAGCTGCACCAGTATGACGAGGACGAGCCCAAACCCCACCCGGGGCCGACTCCGGCATTCCCTGCCACCCCGGAGTACATTGCCAAGGCCAAGGAGATCATCAGAAAGATGAGAGCAGGAGGGGGTGAGTGGATGTCTTACTTTTTGTTTTAGTTCATACTTGTAATGGGGGATACTCGGTCGTATTTCCAAGAATACTCTATATGTAATATCTCCATATATTCCTAGTAATATCTCCAATAATACTCTAAGTAATATATATATATATATATATATATACATACAATAATACTCTCAGTAACATCTTCAATGACATTCCCTGTAATATTTATAAATATCTCTCTAGCTCCTTTCTTCCAAGATCATGCAATACGTATATGGTAGTTTTTTTACCTCAATAACACAATAAACTGTCTACTAAATACATTTTATTAATTATTTCAAATATAATTTTTTTTTGCCCCACAACATGTCTTACTACTCGTATAGGCAATACGCATTTAATATAGTAATGGTGGGGAGGAGAGGGTAAGGTAGAGTTTAAAGAAAATGCATTCAAATTTGTGGGGAGAGAAATCGGAAACAATTTAGGAAAATATAGCATCAGTACACTTTGCCAGGATTCAAACTAAGACCTCTCCATCACTGTAATCCCAGATTAGAAGACCTTGACACTTAATTTGTGAGCCCACTGGTATGAGTGTATCTACAACTTAAATAATCCGTTTGAACACAACAACAAATATCAGCTTCAGAATATTACCAAAGATTTGGTAAGAAAACTCCTCATATTTCCGATTTATCTCCGATATCTTTGACCCCTCGGCCACGTAGACAGCCGAGGGAAAGAGCTCGATAAGTGACCCGCACTGGTGAGCGCATGAACAAAGCCATCCGTCTCGTTTGGTCAGATTGGTCGGAGACAAGGGACGTCGAGTTTTGAACTTAGGTCGGGTGTAATGAGATGGTTTCTCCTCAATGTTCCCCCACTCTCCACTTCCACGCCAAGGAGAGTACACTACCTCTAAGATTATACCTTCTTCATACCTTCCCTCATTAATGTCAATATACAGATATCCCGGACGGGTGGTAAGATGCGAGGCACAGGAAACATAGGTTTATAAAATATATCTTAATACAGGTACCAACATCCACGACACCCTGAAGACGGCCATCCGGGTGGCTCATGAAGGTCTCATAAACGTCACGTCCGCCAGAGAAGGAGGAAAAGTCCCGGAACCCATCATCGTGTTCTTGACGGATGGGGAACCCACAGTGGGGGAGGTGAGCAGCCCAATATATTTTTTAGGGATATTTAAATTAGTTTCAGTAACAACACTTATTTTGATACTGGATGTCGACGTTTCTTGACTCCCTAAATTATAGAAAGTGGTTTTTGCATTGTAATCTGTCTAAGTGTCTTATCTTTGCCTAGAACCGAAACCATTCTACCGATCGAGCTTAAAATTGATAGCTAGGATTTTCTTAAACATCACCAGAGGTTTTTTTAAATTTATTTATCAAACCTAAGATTAAAGGTAATTATTTTGGGCAAAAAGATTGAAGATGGATTTTTTTAAATAGGCTCAAACGATTTTTATTAAAATTAGTGTCTAGGTCCTGTTTTATATCAAAACAAAATGGCGGATCTCATTTTCCCAGGAATATGACTTAGATGATAGGTACTTTACACACGCATAGATTTCCAGCTTGTAACTTATCATTGCAAGGTTTTAGGTCTGGTAACGATAAAAACATAAATATTTTAAGGAGTACCTTTATTAAAACCATATTTTCCTTGTTATATGAAAATATATTTTTTCCAAGCAAAGGCTTGGGAAATGGAGAGTGGAAAATGCACATAACAAATAATATATTTCTGTAACAATGTTTATTATTTCGTTTAACATAGCTTTTAAGTTCTGAGTTAGAAGTAAACATCTTCATTTTTAGTAAAAGGAGAGAGAAATTCTGTGCGGTGTACCCTACCATTTATTTTAAATTTAACTAAAAATATTCAATAAGGTGAAAGCAACAATGATTATTTTAAAACAAAAGTTTGTTAGTCAAAATTATGGTAGGCTTTCAGACAAAAAAATTGATAAATCATCAAAATAAAAAATAAATAAAAAACTCTCTTGAACATATTTAAAGTAGTCGTGAACTTCAGGTGAGGCCCAACAAAATCCTCTCAACGGTCAGTGAGTTCAACGAGCACCCCGAGTCCTCCATCTTCAGTCTGGCCTTTGGCGACGATGCCGATTTCGTCTTCCTGAAGCGGCTGTCACTGAGGAACTCTGGGTTTGCCAGGAAGATCTACGAGGCCGCCGACGCCTCCCTTCAGCTGAGGGACTTCTATCGCCAGGTGGCGTCACCCCTGTTGGCCAACGTCACCTTCGCCTATCAGCCGGGACAGGTGGGAAGTCTACCGACAGGGATAGTTTCTTTTGGTTTTTATTGATCCACGTTTTATAACCCATAAGGGCAGTGCGCATCTGAATACTCTTATTGAATAAAGATGAGGAAGGCATATTTTGGATCAGTGCTTCTAAAACTGGGGTAAGTGCGCCCCCCAAGGTTATTCCAAGGATTTTTAGTGATTTCACTCAAAGTTTGAGTAGTAATGACTTTTTTTTATAATATTAAATCAGATAAACCATTAAATCAAATTTTGACGTAATGTCATCAACTTTTATAAGCCTTTTTAAAAATAGAATATTAGTCTTTAAAAATATAGACAGTGTAAATAATTATTATTATTTTGAAAAATGTGATATAATATTTTTCACTACTAATTAAATACATATATTAGAAAATTATTCAAAATTGTAAATATGGTTTAAATATGCCTGTATTGAAAAAACCTAAATATAAATATATCTAAAAGAAAATAATAATGTATTTTTGTGTAACCAGGGCAGCTAAATTCATGTTTACATCCGGTAAAGCATTAAATTGAAACTTTAAATTAAAATGACAAATCATATATATCATAGACTTATAAATAATTTATTATTATTATTTTCTTTCCAGGTGGAAGAAAACTCGGTGACCCGCCACAAGTTCCACACGCTGTTCGCAGGTTCTGAGCTTGTAGTCGCAGGACGTCTTGACCCGGATTTAAGTACCCCTGGATCCTGGGAGGTCGGTGGATCGTCGCTAGATGGCTCCACCGTATTCCCCGTAGTGAGGAAACTGGCGTCCTCTTCCTTGGAGCGGATGTGGGCCTATTTAACTGTCCAGCAGCTGTTGGAACAACACGAGGCTCAGGTATACATACTCACCTTTCAACAGTTCTGCAAAACAATTTTTCGAGGTGGGTGTAGGTATTTGAGATGAGGTTACTAGGAAAAAATGCAACCGCATTCACTAGGAAAGAGAACTGGATTTGAAAAATATTTATGTGGAAAAGACCACTTATTAGTTGATACCAGCCCTTACCTATTCGGTTTCGCTCTTTAACCGAATCTCGGCTTCTTCGGATAAGATACTGGCATTTAACCACAAACGTAACTTAGTGGCGGATGACCCGTACAGGTGATCTCGCTCATGTAAGGCGTCAGTCTCGTCTTACCTGGCTAGTCGGCTACGGGAGGTTCGAGTTTTTAATCCCGGCTGGGTGTGCTGGGATTTTTCTTAGATATTTTCCCACTTTCCTTCCAGTCAAATGCAGTTACATTTCCTCTAAAATTTTTTAATCTCTTTACTTTAAAAAAAAGGGGACATCTAGGCTAAGTAGTGAGATTAGGAGTTAAAATACTGTTTATGGCATGATACAGAACTGCAATATTTTGTAAAGGTAAAAATAGAATAATACCTTTTTTTATACAGAGTAATAATACACAATAATAGCAATAAAGAGATGTAGGACAGGTGTGGCAAGGTTTAGATTTTTTTAATATAGATGTGGGGGGATCTAGCAGCATAAATAGAGAGGTCTGCTCCATGATACATTTACACACATAAAATTAGGATGGAAACAGGGGAAAGGGCAAGCGTTCTTGCAGTTTTGATGGAAAAACATGTGTTTGGCCAAAATAAGTCAAATATTGCTTAAGTACAAAGATAGAGTGTAATTTTCTTCACATGGTGATATCAACAGTTCCTGAATATTTGTCATGAGTATAACGGCAATATCTAACTAACTTTTTATACAGGAAGAGAAAAAGTTGTCATTAAATTCCAGAACACCCTTCCTTGACAGATATTCAAGCAATTTTAGCTCACCATAGGAAGAAAATTAAATCCTATGTTTTTACTGGAGCAATATTTTATTTATTTTGGCCAACACATTGTTTTGCCATAAAAACTGCAAACACACTGGCTTTTTCACGTCTCCTTTATTTTCCAACTTAAGGTACGTACATTTGAATGATGACAAACAAAATTTTTTTGGCTAAAATACCTAGCATTTTGCTTCAGTAGATACATTTAATAAAAAAGTTCCATACATATAAATCATAACAGCTATTCAATATTTGTCATGAGCTTTGTGGCATTTGAATATAAACTTTTAAAATTAAGAGAAAAAAATTGACCTATACGATGCCCCTGACAAATATTCAAGAACTTTAGAAAATTGTACTAAACGTAACTACTTGAGCATTTTTCAATCAATTGAACTTCAAGTTTTTTTTTTGTTTTAAGATCTGTAAATTACTGAAATTAGCTCCCGTACTCTTCCACCCCACATAAATACCCATATACAAGTTGTAGCGGTCAACAATACAACTGTTTCCACGCAAAGAGATCTAGGTCAGTGACGACAAATGGTGATGCCATGGGACGTCAAAGATGGCGTTGTATGCACCTGGAGGCTAGGCAAGACATGTAACACGCTACCCAAACTAACATAGCCAACAATCATCAATTTGAAAGAACCACCAATTCCTTATGGGCAATTAAATAACTGTTAGTAATCATAATGTACACCACACACCACTTATGTGCTGAAGATTGGTTAGATGCCTGCCCCCTCACCCACCCAGGTGCATACAACACCAAATTTGACGTCTCGTAGCGCTTCCATTTGGCATCACCGACCCTAAGTTGTTCTATAACCATCCATAGCACGTGTATTTTTTTATATAGAGATCTGAATAGCCCTGTATGGAAGCACCAAGACTGATAACATGCTACAAATATACTTTTTAATGAAAACTTTACAACACAACGGAAGCACCCAGACTGATAACATGCTACAGATATACTTTTTAATGAAAACTTTATAACACAACAATCGGGATGTTCACCTGCCACCCTCCCAGTGATTTTCATTACAGGCGAATGATGCAACATTTACTCTTGATAGCCCTCGAATCCTTAGATACCTGCTCAATTCCTGCATCTTCTTATATTATTATGGTAATTATGCCATGCTTAGACACATCACAATATAACAATATTAATTTTATTAACTATAATAGTATTAGAGAGGAAGCACCTTTTTAAACAGCTCAACAGTTTTGTTTAATAGCTTTCATATTCATATGTTAAGAAAGTTATGTGAGATGCAACTTTCACTTTTGATAAATAATATTAAATCTTATTGATAATTCTAATATTATTATTATTTATTATTATTATTATTATTATTAGCACCGCGTATTACTACCCGTCCGGGTTATACGCACTTACGCTAATGTGTAATGGTAGGGTGATTGTGAGATGAAATGGAGGACCTACAGTTTAACGTGGAATCCGAACCACGGTGGAGGCCTGGAATTCCTCACATTCAGAAGATATCTTGTCAGAGGTGAAGGAAGGGTTTGGTAATCAGATAAATCTTTGCCGGGACCGAGGATTGAACCCCGGCCACCAGCATAGAAGTCTGACACCTTACCCCTAGACCACCAGGTCACCAATTCTAATATTAAATTAATATTATTATTATTATCACCGCGTCTTACCACCCGTTAGAGTTTATGCACTAACGCTAATGTGTAATGGTAGGGTGATTGTGAGATGCAATGGAGGACCTACAGTTTAACGAGGGATCCGAACCACGGTGGAGGCCTGGCATTCCACACATTTACAAGTTGTGATTAATACACGTCTTGTCAGGAAAGGTTTGGCAATAAGATAAATCTGTGCCGGGACCGAGTATTGAACCCCGGACCCCCAACACAGAAGTCCGACACCTTACCCCTATACCCCTTACCCCTAGACCACCTGGTCACCTCAAATATTATAATAAAGAAACATTTTATCAATGTTAACCACTAAATATATATTTGTATTTTCTAAAACGTACTTTTTATCAGAATCCAACTATAAGTAGACCCACATATTTTAAAACACCTATACTAAACACTACCATATAATTTGGTGGAAGGAATTTCAATATCAATGTCAACATTGATTATAATGTTATTTTAAAGGTATTTATAATATCTATCAAAAGTGACTTCTTGATATCACATGACTTGACCCATGAATACAAAAAAATTGATCTAGTAGTTTTTTTCTAGCTGTCAGAGAAGGCCCTTCCTATACACATTATATTCTACCTTTAATTGCATGTGTTTTCAGAATGAGGCGGACAGTCGGCCATATTTGGACCAAGAGGAAAACATCACGAGCACTAGTTCAATGATTGACGATTCCGGTCAAGACTCAAAGGAGATGGCACTGAAACTGGCACTACAGGTAATCCACGAAAAGTTAACTCTACGGTAGCAAATCTACCACTTTAGAACGATTTCTAATATTCAATTCAATGAGTCTTAATTTGACATCGGGGAATACATGATTAGTTTTATAAAGTTCCGTTTGGAAAAAGAGATTTAGATGTCTAGATGGGAGTAATTAAAATATTTAATAAATTATTTTATAAAATATTATTTCTTTTCCTTCTTTATTTTTGACTATCTACCCCTGATCACAAAATGACCGTTATAATAAATAACTGGTTCTAGCGAATCTTTACTTTCCTTATTTGATTGAAGAAGTAATTTTCTAGACTGGATACACATTTATTGTCATTGAATTGTTGCTCTTGTTAATTTGTCTTTAAATCAATAATATTGAATATTATTATGAAATTTAAAGCTTAGGAATCCAATTTAAATAAAATATTATCTTAAATTTTGTCTCGTGCATTAAATTAAACACAATAGAATGATGCTTAAATATATTTTTATACGTATTATAATTTCGAAAAATGATAGAATTATCTTTAAATGTGTTTAGGTAACCATTTTAATTGTCTATGTATAGGGTTTGGTGTTCATTTTTTCAAATTGTATCACAATACAAATAAGTTCATTTATGTTTCTACGTTACCTCTTGATTTTGAGTGGATAATATTTCAAAGTAATATTTTATGACCCACTTTGGTGGCCGCATGGTATAAGGCGCTATTATCGCAGTAGATTAGTCTGCCAATGACGGTGAGATCGAGGTTATAATCTCGGTTGGGTGTACTGAGGATGGTTTTCCCCCTTTCCTCTAAGTAAATGATGGTACACTTTCTATTAATATACTATTCCTAATCCCTAAAACAATTACCGTAATTAATACATAAGAATATAACCCCAACGGGTAGTAAGACGTGGTGCTAAAATAAATACTCTCATACAACCTCTATCATACACACTCTCTCTTCCACTTTCTCTTTCACACTCTATATTGCACACGTTCTCTATTGCACACTTTCTCTTTCACTCTCTCTCTCTCACACTTTCTATTGCACACGTTCTCTATTGCACACTTTCTCTTTCGCAATTTCTCTTTCACACTCTCTATTGCACACGTTCTCTATTGCACACTTTCTCTTTCGCACTTTCTCTTTCACACTCTATATTGCACACGTTCTCTATTTCACACTTTCTCTTTCGCACTCTCTATTGCACACGTTCTCTATTGCACACGTTCTCTATTGCACACTTTCTCTTTCGCACTTTCTCTTTCACACTCTATATTGCACACGTTCTCTATTGCACAACTTTCTCTTTCACACTCTATATTGCACACGTTCTCTATTGCACACTTTCTCTTTTGCACTTTCTCTTTCGCACTTTCTCTTTCACACTCTATATTGCACACGTTCTCTATTGCACACGTTCTCTATTGCACACTTTCTCTTTCACACTCTATATCGCGCACGTTCTCTATTGCACACTTTCTCTTTCGCACTTTCTCTTTCACACTCTCTATTGCACACGTTCTCTATTGCACACTTTCTCTTTCGCACTTTCTCTTTCACACTCTATATTGCACACGTTCTCTATTGCACACTTTATCTTTCGCACTCTCTCTTTCACACTCTCTATTGCACACGTTCTCTATTGCACACTTTCTCTTTCACACTCTCTATTGCACACTTTCTCTTTCACACTCTATATTTCACATATTCTCTCACACCAACACACCCTATGTCACACCACAGACCTTTCCCACACACTATCTATCACTATCACTCACTAACACTAATTCTATCACACTCCCTCGTTCCCTCTCACTCTTTCACACTCATTTTCTCACAATCACTATCTCACACTAACACACTTTATTTCACACTCCCTCACACACTTACAGAATCACACACTCATACACTCACCACTCACTCTAACATTTTCTCACTCTCTCACTCTCTTTATTTCTATATATCTTATATAATTTGATAAGACTATTTCCGGTACTTGAAATTATGAGAAAACAGTTTAACATATTTTGAGAAAGGAACATACAATTTGAAGGTTAAAGGTACAGGATTTTTGCAAAAATAGTGGCCTAAAACTAAAGCCTAATTTTCATATCGAATTTTCCATATTTTCCTTCTGTATGGGCAGTGGCCCATCTGTACAACCATTCTTTGTTTACATAACCACATAAACCATGATTAATAATTGCATATTGGTTAATAAAATATGTCTTCTTGGTTACAAGTAATAAAAGTTCAATTCTTACTTTAGTAGCTTGATGTGACACATAGGAGATAGGGGTCATTTTAAAGTTATATTCGTGGCGGGAAGGGGGAACATATATGTTTTTAGTTAAACTAAACACCGAACCCAAATGATCTATGTAAGGTTTATAGCCTTTAACGAGCAAACTTTTAAGTAAAAGGTCAAGTGAGGACTAGTTAAATAAAAAATTTTCCAGTTAAAAGTTTAGAATATATTTTAGTGCAGTAATCTGCAGCCATTGCTGCAACAATTCGCTTGTATAAACATATTTTTATTCTGGGACCTGTTAATGCCATTTTTAATTCTCGTAAACATTTATCATTCATGTCTTGTTTGCTTGAATATGCTTACATAAATTACTTCTGAAATTAGATAATGTAAACTGAGTCAAATTCAGGGTTACACAGTAAGTTAAGTCTTTTCATTGGATTTTCAGTATTCATTTGTTACACCGCTGACGTCACTAGTTATCGTAAAACCCAACGAAACAAGTTCCGTAGATTCCGAGGCCATCCACCCAAGTAAGTAGTTATCATTATTACAGTTATTATGTGGCTAAGCTCATTTAGAATTACAATCAATGTTGGTCTTATGGTTAGTGTAACCTGTCCTGAGCAGGGAGGGCTGAGGTTCAAACCCAACTTGGGTGCTTTCTCGTCCTTACTTTAAACACACATGCTGGTGAACTTCCTCCTATGTATCCTCCCCGTCATAATTCCTTTAGTTTGAGATGTTGATAGAGATTACTTTAATCTAGCTCAGTCGATAGCATGTCTGTCTACTGAGATAAGGGTCCCGGGTTCAATTCCCGGCATGGCCGAAAATGTATCATTGGTGAAATATGGGTTTACCTTTCCAGAGGGATAAATTAATGGTTGGAGACTAGATGTTGTGCCTGTCCTAGTCTTAAGTTAGATAATGAGGCATATGAAGCTACGACAGGCCTAGCAGGCCGGTAGTGGAAAATAAATGGCTTGAATATGTAATTGTCCCGGACCACAGGCTGGAAACCGTAATGGATGTAAATAGAGATTATTTTATTAAACTCAATGTAGTAATAGGCGGGGCAGTACCCCCCAAAATGTTCCTAGTGGTCTGGGTTTGATTTTCATCCAGTAAGCTATACAAATAAATTTTTTCAATTTGAAAAATGTTGGCCTACATTCAACTCAACGGCTGTTAGCGGATTCATCTAATGTGTAAGGATAATAAGGGTAGTATAGAGAAAGTTTATTCGTATGAGAAATAGGAAATTACCTTAAAAGTCACATATAGACAACCTTCCTCATACATCCGGCAGGAGTTTAAATCCAGACTCGTGCTCATCATTGTCCTAGGCTACTCGGCAGTTCTAATTATCTCTCAATGATAAGACTATTTCATACAAAAACAGGAGATTTTTATTATAAGTATAGATAGTATCAGTTAATTGTTTCGTTAGTATATTATTATGTATATTTACTTGTGGGTTGATCTATTAAATACTTGCTTTGATTAATTTGATTTATAATGAGTCATAAAATCAGAAAACTTGATGGTAAAATAAAACAAAACAATTACTTGGTCCAAAATATAAATATAGATGTACTTGTGTGTCTCATTTAATACTTCCAACCTTTTTATTAAACCTTAATGGTGACGGTTTAGAATATAATTTTTAAATTTTGTAAACATTTATTGTTCATATTAGGTATCTTGGAATATGTTATTATAAATTCCTTCTGAAATTAAACAATGGTATTTATAACTAGATTGAACTAGCTCTATAAAAATATCTGTTTCCACATTTACTTCCACCGATGTACATGTGAACAAAGGCTCCATCCAGTCTCAACTTGTCTGGTTTGACGGTGATGGGGAGGTGGAAATTCGAATCCCGAATGGATGTACCGAGGTGTTTTTATACTCCATAAGTAGTTTACAACTCTTCTTTCACTAAAAAGTGGGTAGACCTACTCTTCTTCCAAGATTCTACCTTTTTTATAGTGTAGATATACCAACAACTTGGAAGGGCGATAAGAATCGAGGCACTGCCTATATAATCATAGCTATGTTTGTGTAGTATAAATATTATAATATTTTTTCCTTGAACGCTGACGTTTTTTATGAATTTATTTATAATTTTATCTTTGTTAATTAGCTGAAGATGGAGGTCACTACGCATTGCCACTACACGGAGGAAACCTCTATGGGAATGTTGGTACGTACGTACATACCTACATACATACATACACATACATACATACACACACATACATAAATAGGCTACACACACATACATAAATACACACACACACACACACACATATACACATAAATACACATAAATACACATACATACATACATACATACATACATACACATTCATAAATACACATATACAAACATACATTCATACACATACAAACATACACATACACGCACATACATACATACATGCATACATACATACATACGTACGTGCACACAAACGTACATACATACGTACATACATAAATACATACATACATAAATACATGCATGCATACATACATACATAAATACATGCATGCATACATACATAAATACATGCATGCATACATACATACATACATACATACATACATACATACACACATACATACATACATACATAAATACATGCATGCATACATACATACGTACATACATAAATACATGCATGCATACATACATGCATGCATACATACATACATACATACATACATACATACATACATACGCACGTACATACATACGTGCATACATACGTACACACAAACGTATATACATACGTACGTGCGTGCTTGTGTGCGTGCATACATACAACATACAGGGCTAACATGTTATGACTTGCCTCAGTGGCCGCATGGTTTTATACGTCACTCTCGCAATAGACTAAACGGCCGATGACGTGGATATCGTGGTTTGATCCCAATAGGTGATTTGCCTAAATGGTTTTCCACTCTACTTTCATGCAAATGCGGGTAAAATAACTCTAAATTCAACCTTCTACATCCCCAGCACATTAGCATAATTAGTACATATACGTAAAACCCAAACAGCTGCTATATAAAAACATTTTATTCAATCTACAAGACTTTGTTCCCTTGGTGACGTAACCATTCATACATCATTGACGGTACCTTCGGGACGTCGTTTAAAATTGAAAGCCCTTGCAGAGGGAAGTTTGCCCTGTCCGTTGCAGAGGCAATGGTGAGACATGCGCAGTCTTTACAGGGCGTAATGAATGTGTTCTATTAACTTGTCTGACACTATAGCTCTGTTAGTAGCGTGTATGTCTACTGAGCTAAGGATCTAATGTTTGAATTCTGTCATAGTTGAAAAATGAGTCATTGGTGAAATGAGGGTTTCTCCTTCCACAGTGGTGAATTAACTACCAGGGGCTAGATTTTGTGTCTGTTTAGATTTAAATTGTTTCATAAGTCGTTTGCTGATATAATCAATCGGTTCAGAAAGTGCTTAGAAAAAACCTCATATAAGTAAAAAATGAAGGTTTTATAAGATTAAAGGTATTGTAGACGATATTAAAATTGACACATATTCATGACCGTCATTTTTCGAACCAAAGGTTCCTTATTAATCTATCCTGGTAGTGCCATAGATGGAGTGTTCAATACTATGCCAAAACAGTCTGCGTCACTCTCATGCCTGCAGTTACGTCTTTATTAATCACTTCTTATTCATCACCGCTTGATACATGAAGAGAAGGCTGAAATCTAAACATGTTAATGTAGAATCGATGATCCTGGATAATGATGAGTTGCATACCCTATACTAATCACCAGATATTGTTAGGGAAATCAAATTACGCAGGCTACGCTGGATAGGATATAAAGTGTGAATGATATATTCTAGAACAATGTTCAGGGTACTTACTGGCATACCCAATGAGAAGAGACCAGTGGAAATACCTATCCTCAGATGGGAAGAATAACATTAGAATGGACCTGGAAGGGATCGGGTGTAGTGAGGTGGACTGGATATAACTAGCTCAACGCAGGGTTAAGTGGCGTAATTCTTTTAATGCGGCAATGAACTTAATGCCAAAGAATAAGTACGAAATTTATATGATACTGTAGGGGCCTACATGCAAGCAGTGAACTGGTCTACGCACAATGGAAGCCAAAAGTTAAGAAACAAGTCATGATGACTGACAAATACACATATGATGATGTGACTTATTGTCAGATTTTACATTTGCCATTTTTAACAACTGGAGTTGATTATAATATTTTTATTTAATATAAATTAACTACAAATTAACTAATTTGTTCAACAAATTTAGGGACCAAATTAGTCTTGGCCATGAACCTAATTTTGGGGACGGTTCCCTTATGAATGAGGCGCATCATCAATGACGATAATTCTTCCAAAGGCCATCAAAGTTTGGTACACTACTATATATTTTTTATTATTATTTAGCACCGCGTCTACTACCCGTTCAAGTTATACGCTTTAAGTACTAATTACGCTAATGGATTAGGAATTGGGAAGGTTGAATTAGAGGAAGTGAACCCGCATTTAGCGTGGAGGGAGAGTGGAAAACCATTTAGGAAAAACCGCCCCCAGTTCACCTGACCGAGATTCAAACCTCGATCTCCCCATTCTCAGCAACTGGGTTCAACACGACTAGCGCGTTAGCCAACTACGCCACCGAGGCGGGTTACACTACTATAACTAGTTCCTATTGGTAGTCACTTCAAATCCAATCGTGTGTGACGTGTTGTGTTTGGGATGTGGGCAGGTTCATACGACCGTCTGGACTCACCGGGGTACAACCTCCCTCCTTACCTGAACGCGCAGTCTGGACTGGGCGCGGGGGGTCCTCTCATGTTCAACGACCAGGTGCTGGCGGAGAAAAGTAAGTGCATATAACAGACAGGACTAGGTGAGTTTCTGCAATCAATCACCCACCAAACAAGACAAACTTCATTCTACGGTCCGATTTTCATAGGGAAAACTTTATCTGACAGATAGAAAAGCTACTAGCTCAAATTTCACGTATCCCCATGTCAAGTCATATGTTATGCATCCTAAATGGCTTTAAACTCTCCCTCTACGTAAATATGAACACATTTACTATACATTTAACCTTCCTCATCCTGAACATATTAGAGTAATTAATAGGCCTACTATATATGCCTATATCCTAAAAAAAACAGTAAAAGAAGGTGATTAAAAATCTCTCTATAATATATAAAGATGAATGTAGATCTGTCCGAAAATGAAAACCCACTTCCAGAAGAGCTGGAAAACTGAAATTTAGCATTAAGATATGGTGATCGCCTTATATAACTAGGAAAATCTAAAAACAGTAAATTTAAAAATGATATAGGGAGAGGCTACAATTAAAAAAACCCTTTTAGATGAGGTAGAAAATTAAAATTGGTAGGAAGCTAAATTGACACTATGGGGTGTGAAAATGGTGGTTAAGGGGCTTAAAATTTACAAAATTAACAAAAACCACTGCTTATCAATGTGGTATAAAAATTCAATTTGTAAGGAATATAAAAGACCACTTAAAATAACCAGAAGATTCTTTAAATTTTAAATGGGGCCCTGGTAAATAAGTTAAAAGGGGGGAAGGGGATTAAAGAAAATAAATCACTTTTAAGAGGGTTAGAAAATTTAAATTTGCCAAACAGGTAGAAAGACTCCTCCAGATAACTAAAAAATTATGTACACTTTTAAGAGAGAATTGGAGAAATGCTTAGGAAGGGGAAGGGGGAAGACAAATTTCCAAAACTAATACAAACAATTACCTCTCTGTGTGGGATGAAACAGAAATATGGAAGATGGGCTCAGGGACTATTAAGATTGGCAAATAAACATTAAAGCATGAAAATTTTAAATTTCAAATGGGAAATGGAGGGGGTGGTATATAAGTGGAAAAAACTTTTCATGGTAGGTAAAAAACTAAATTTTTCAGGAATGTAGAGAGAGAGATTACACCAAAAATCAAATTAGCGCTATTTATTTTCTTTTTATAAGTGGGAGCTGGTGAAATGTGAATACGTCAAAATTTCCTAAACAAAAATAACAATATTCTATCACACTGTTAAGTAGTTTAAACTTTATCATTGCAGGTGTAATGGCTACCCTAAACTGTAATGAAGGTTTGAACATTCTTAAATTTCAAAGTAAAAGTCCAGGAAATGGAATGGTGTTTCTTTCAAAGCTTACAAAAGTATAAAATACTCCTTTATATAGTATATAATTGAATATTTTTTTATTAAATGTAAAGGAAAAAAACCAAATAACTAGAAGAGTTTGGACAGTTAAAATTTAAATTGGGCTACAAGAAAAATTAGGTTTGTAAATTTACAAAATTAAATTTATTAACCCCTGATTAGTGTGATGAAAAAATTAAAACTTTTTAAAATTTCAAATTAAAAATGGGTGGAATGGTGGCGAAATAGGGAATTAGAAGAAATTTCAAAACTTATAAAAAAAAACCCATCCTTTGATATGGTATAAAATAGAAACTTCGCAGATAATTGGAGAGAATAATTTTTTTTAAATCTTAAAATCAAGAGCTATGTTGAAGGAGAGCTAGTTATTTAGAAAACCAATTGAAAGCATCTTTCTAAGTGTGGTAGAAAATTTAAATACATTCAGGCATTCAAGACAAAAATCTAAACCTAGTGAATATATGAAAC
Organism: Timema douglasi; assembly: GCA_901482245.1. Lineage (NCBI taxonomy): Eukaryota > Metazoa > Arthropoda > Insecta > Phasmatodea > Timematidae > Timema > Timema douglasi. The sequence goes on from CABEEJ010001968.1 coordinate 86,537, forward strand.
TTCAAAATTGGTTTAAAAATGGGGAGGTACGGGGGGGGGCGGGGTGTCTCTCACTACGAGTATTTATTCAACTTTTCAATGTGGAATAAAATTTAAACTCGGCATGTAAATAAATATAACTTACCAGGGAACCAAATTACGTCTGAATAAATAGATTTTAAAATTTGAAAACTGAAAAATGTAAGCGCTTGAATTGATAATATTTTTTGTGTGGTTGAAAATTAAATTTTGCATGCACATAAAATAACAAAATCCAAGCAAATAAATCTTAAAATTTCACAATTGAAAATTAATGTGGAAATCGAAAAGGGTGAGGGAGAAGAGGTAAAGTAGCTTGAAATCCCTCATTTGTTTCAGAAAAACTACCTTGCAGTGGGGAAGAGAATTTAAATTTGGCAAGTTTGTGAAAATATCACCCAAGATAACACACAAAAAAAAAGAGTTGTAAATGGTTGATCTTAACACTAGGGGCCAAATTAATTAATGAAAGGTTGAGAGAGGAAGGAGGGGTGGTCCCTAAATGGTTAAACTAATAGAAAACAACTTTATCTAGCTCAGGTAAACATTTAGTTCTTTTGTGCACTCAGTTTGGATGGTAAGTAAGATTTTTTCAAAGATTTTAGTCATTTTAATCTATCCATTGCAATAACTGCCTTGGGATATTCATAGTTAGTTCAAGATTATATAAGAAGAAACTTTAAAAATGTTGGTCATCAGATATTGGAACGTCATAATATGATATAGTTTTGATGTAGCTCACCCAGTTACCCGTGCTAAGAACTGGTCAAACCGGTAGTATATGTAAAAAATAACTTTAATAAAATAGTAAAATATTTTAAATGTTGCCCACAAAATATATTTGTATTTAACAAAGGGACCTTTCTGTGAAAAATGGGCTCCACATAGTTTAAATGAATTTTTTTTTCATAATAAAGACCAGTATACATGACACAATAAACCATACAAGATGTGTCCACAACATTTTACCCAAGAATGTACAAGATATGCTTTGCACAGCATATTGTATGCAATATATTGTACTTTTATAAAATAGAACACGTTATAAATGGGCAAATTTTACAAAGAAACTTTTGAGTTACTTGCTTAAGTGGCTGCATGGTCGAAGGCGTCACTATAGTGTTGAACTAGACTGCCAGTGATAGGAAGATTGGGGTTTGAATCCCAATCATGTGTACAAACTTTTTTCCAAAATGGCCTTACACTCCCACTCTACGTAAATGCGGGAACACTTCCTTTAAATTCAAACTTCTTCATCCCTAACTCACTAGCGTAGAGCCTGAACAGGCAGTAAGACGTGGTGCTAAGAAAGAAACAAGCTTTAGAGCTGATATTTTAACCTTATCTGCTAGAGGCTTACTTTTTTATTGGAATATTATATATTTTTAACAGCCAAATACTTGATCAAAAGAAATATAAAAAATCATGAGGAATTTAATATAGCCTTTAGGGATAGGCAGATAAATATTTATTAATACAATTACTCAATCATTATTTATCTATGCAAAAGGATGAATCAGCCATAACTTTTCAAAAATATTATATGTAATATTATGTGACTTGTGAAGAGTCTCTGGGAAAATAGTGTGTCCAAGTGACCAAGATATTGTATACTTTCTACTCTCAGTTGGAGAAGAGACGTTTGGTGAAGATTCCTTAACGGCCTTAGAGGACCTGATCTGGCTCAACGACGTCACTAATGGCTCCGACACCCTTCGACTTCCAGTTGGAGTCAATGGCACCGAGGAGATCTTCAGACTAGGAGTTAACGAGGTACACTCTTCAGTCTATAATATATTTATAGGATAAGTTGATATTAAGAATGCACAAGCGACTCTTTAATCATTCTTAATTTGTTTTAAGCCATTAAATTGGACTCTGTCGATTAACCAATTTTTGTTCTAAAACAGTAGTTTTTAAGGATCTTCCATAAAATTTTCATATTAAAAAAATACATTTTTATCTGTGGTATCTAACTTGTAACTTTTTTGCACCAACTAATTATATCAGAAAGTGACCTATGAACTAACTTAAATCTATAAGAAAACACCAAGTCCCCGGCTGCTGGTTTATTACTGTGAAGGCTTAAACCCACATTTCACCCAATGATAATTTTTTTGGCAATGCTAGGAATTGAAACAAGGAGCTCAGAGGGTAGAATGAGCCAAGGTGTCTTAGGAAAACTACTTTTAATAATTTACTAACCTTTACTGAAATTATAATAATACGTAATTAAAACTACCATAAATGTAAAAGTATTCGTTATATAGGAATGCAAATGTTAGAGTTCTTCTAAAATGTTCATTTTAGAAACAAAATTGGTTGATCCAGAAAGCACCAATGATTTCACCACAAAAAATAAATCAATCAAAAATACAGTTATTTAAAACCCACTTATACACTCTTAAAATTGCTCCACACCCACACCAGTGGGCATGTGTACCAATACGTCGAGCTCACAATGAACAGGGTGACAGATAATGTCGGGTTTTGAATCTCAACCGGGTTTACCAGAGGGTGGGTGACCCCATCCCCTCTTCACACTAATTTTGGTGCATTTCCCCTAAACTACCCTCTCAATAAGAACCAATTTACAAATGTTATAATCTCAATGGTAGATTTTCTATAATATTTATAAACAGAAGAATCGGGCCACATTCATCAAAATGGTCGCCGGTCGGATAGAACCATAGACCGAGCCAAATATGGCTCACGGTCTGATTGATTGAAATGCCATATGTAGAGTCTATACTGTTATGGCAAGCATTTCCTAAACTTATTTAGGGATAAACCACTAAAAACAAACAAAAAACCCACTATAGATCTAAATTAAATTAGATTAAAAATTAAAATTTTTTTAAACCATACTTTGAGCCTAAATGTTTTTTTGGAATCCTCAAATCAAAAATACCCTTTAGGATTTCAGGGGTTAGAGGACTAATAGACTCATCCTTAGAGTAACAACTATATCCTTAAGCTTTTTAATCATTCATCGAATTATAATCTATAGTGCGATTCTTCTAAGAAAAACATATGTAATTAAAATGCACACATCGATCATATTTATCTCTTATTGGAATTAACTGGTTATCCTTAATACTATTTATCTAAAGTGACAGCTGCAGCTCATATGACTTGGCGTTAGTATATATTAAACTAGTTTTAATAACTTTGGTATATGTCAAATGGTGGTTATATGGTCTAAGGCAGTGGTATTAAACTTTTTTGTTCACTTACCTCTAGATTTAATTTCTCTTTAACCCTACACCCCAAAAGTTGTTTGTGCATAGTTTCATTTATACATATTATAATATAATCTACGTATAAAATAAATTAATAAATATTTACAGAAAAAACAATGCATTACATAATCAGTTTTAAATAAAAAATATATACGTGTATATTAATTTTTTTTTTAACTTTATGAACTCTATTGGATGTACTCACGTACCTCTGGGGAAGGCAAACCCCAGGTTTAATACCACTGGTCTAAGGCATCAGTCTCACAATATAATGGATTGCCGATGTTGGGGAGATTGAGGTTTATATCCCGATCTGCTGAACTGAGGATGGTTTTTTCTTAAATGGTTTCCCATTCTCCATCCATGTATATACGGGCACTTTACTACAAATTCTACCATACACATTCTTACTATATTAACGTAATTAATAAGTGGTTTGGACTGTATTGACTTTTGTGATGTTTTTCAGACTGAGCCCACCCTGGTGGCGTGCTCCACGACATTTGGGGTGACTGGGGTGTGCCGACATTTGGCCAACTGTCCACTTCAAACCTTCAAGGAGGAGCTGCTAGTGTATCTGAGCTACTTTTGTAGTATCGGAAGGTACTTTTCCCTTTACTTGTCCACAACCTTTGATACACACATATATTTAAAAGGGGTGATCCACTTCAGTGGCCATATGGTCCAATAAGCTACTTTTTTAGTAGACTAGACAGCCGATGGCTGGGAGATTGAGGTTAGAATCTCGGTTGGGTGTATATGAGGATGGTTTCTCAAATTTTATTTTTAAAAAGCTGTATTTGTGTAAAACACATGGTTTGAGCACAAAAATATTAATTTGAATACATAGCCAGGGGTGACACGAGAACATGATTTAGTGGAGTATGATGAGAGATGAAGAGTTTAGTAAAGAATTTTAGGGCTTTACGTGGAGTTGAATGTGAGACGGATCACTTACTATTAATCTCAGCAGTTGAATTAGGTAGGAATTTTATGAGGAAGCAGCGCAAGAATAGTAAGCAAGTAAGAGTGAAAGTGGAAAAATTGCAGAATAAAAGTATTAAAGGGAAATATGAAAGATTTCCGGGAGAAAAACTAACTTTAAAATTGTATGAATAGAAAGTCGAAATAAGTGCTAGTAATATATAAAGTCCTTGTAACAGAACAAAAGAGGCCGTGTTTTGACTCCACGAAAGATATGTGTGGATCTGCGCTGTTGGGAAACTTAAAATGAGTTGCATGCTAGTATTAATAGATGAAAGAAGCTATGAGAGAAAGGAAATAAGCATATAAACGGCTAATTGCTATGAAGAGTGAAACAGAACGTAAGAGGCTGTGGGACATATACATAGAGAAAAAGATGAATGAAAAAGTAATAAAGATAAGTAAGTGTCCAATGAGATTTAAAAAAGCTTAAAGAATAAAGAAAGAAAATAATTTTGAAGGAAATAAGTTGTTCTGATTGTGGGTAAAGAGAACAAAACCAGGAGGGCCAGGAAATACTTATGCCATTCAAAATGAACGCGGTGAGATGATTTGGGAAGAAAACATTATAAGAGAGCGGTGGAGGGAGTATTTTGAGCAATTATATGTCAACAACGTAGATAATTTACAAGAAAATAGGGAACATGTTACGATGAGTGAACGAATTAACAAGGCTGAGGTGTTAAAAGCCATGAAATTGTTAAATAATGGAAAAACTGTGGGCGTGGGTGGGATTTGGGATCACAAGTGAAATACATACGTGTGGAGGCATGGTACTACTATTGTTTGAGTTGTTCAATGTGTGTACTGGGACTTTGAATATTCCTAATTACTGAAAGAATGATGTCACTATTCCTTTATACAAAGGCAAAGGCAGTATGAGTGAATGTAAAACTAATTATAGGGCAATTAGATTGTTGATTATTCGAGGCAAATTTTTTGGGATAGTATTAATGGAGAGAGTCGATGAAAAAACTGCGGACAAGATTTTAGGGTGTGCAATGTGTTCTCTTGCCAGGCAGAGGGTGCATGGATTAGATATTTGCATTGCAACAACTGATTAGAAATGTATGGCAGTAAGGAAGAAAGCTTATTTTGCATTTGTTGATCTGGAGGAAGCGTAGGATCAGGTGAGAAGGAGAATTTTATGTAATATTCTTAGAGATTGTGGTGTGAATGCATGGTTAGTAAATCCAATTATAATGGCGTACGATAGAAGTAAAGCGTGCGTTAGAGTAGATAGAGCTTTGATATTGAACAAGGTGCTGGACATGATCGTGTTGTGTCTCCATGGTTGTTTAATGTATTCATGGATAAGCGTATGAGGGATGCTTGTGAGGATGCGATTGGTGTACAAATGGACAATGTGATTGTGAGAGTGCTGTTATATTCATATGATGACGTATTAATGAATGAGAATGAAAGTGACTTGCAGACTGCATTACATCGTTTAAATGTGGTGACGGGTAGAACAGATTTTCATATAAATTTCTCCAAAACAAAGGTGGGGATTTTTGATAAGAATAGACCAGGAAATCTTTGTAATATAAATATAAATAGAACAATGTTAGAACAATTGAATGATTTTGTGTATCCAAGCAGAATGTTTTGTAAAAATGGAAGGATATATGGTGGGCTGACGGTTGAATACATCTCAGAGATTAGTTGGATGTATGTAGACTATTACAAAGAATGAAATATCTAAAGAGGCAAATATGGCAGTGTACAATTGTGTTAACACCAACATTCTTTTATGGATGTGAAGCGTGGGTTGGTCAGGTTAGACTCAAGATCAAGGTGAATGCAATTGGAATGAGATATCTAAGAAATGTCAGTAGAAAAACTCGTATGGACAGAATCAGTAATAAATGGGTGCTGAATGAGTGTGGTTTGAAAGAGAATCGAATAAGTCAATGTTGGCTTGGATCTGGATATTACCTCAGAAGCGAGTACATATTATTAGGGGCAATATGTCATATTTATACATTGGTAGAATGAATAGTATGACCTCGTATGGTCGAATGGCATTACATTAATTTAATTGTTCACATATTTGGTATCCGCGGGAAACTGCTATCGAACACACTAGACTTTTCTCTACATGATCGATCATTTTAGCCCTTAAAATCACCAAATATTTTATGAGATGTACTAAATTTTATATGTTTTTATTCATAAAATAAAACCTAGCAAAACACCTCATCCTTTTCATAAAAACAAATTATAAATTAGTCCGACACCTTAGCTCAGTTTTAGCGTATCCGTATACTAATCTAATGTTCCTGGATTCGATTCCTGGCTTGGCGAAAAATTCATCATTGGCGTACTCTTTCACAATGCCGAATTAAGGTAAGGGGTTGAGGGTTAGGTGTTATGTCTGTTCTAGATTTAAGTTGGCTTATAAGACGTGTACTGATCTATTCAGCCAGCGCAGAAAGTGAACGTTAAATACCTCAAATAAATGAAAATTAAATTATAAATTGAGTATATCACATAGCTTATGGTGCTAATTTAAGAGTTCAAACTATGTTTATTACATTTTACCAAACACATTCTATATTTACCCTATTAATGCTAAAAGCCAATTTGATCGGCTTTGCTTCTACGGTTAAAAACGACACGAGACAATGTGATGAGCATTCAAGATTTGTATTATTTCTGGAGTTACACGATAAATAGGGTAGGAATGTAGTATACCATAAGAACGAGAACATTATCCTCTATCATAGAACAGTTAATGCTAATAAAAATGATAGGATAAACTAAAACATTCACTTAATAAATAACAGTTTGGTGACTTTTCTTGTACAGCCTTACAATTTGATTAAATAGCCGTGGCATTCTTAACACAAAAGAAAGTTCCGACATTATTCGTGCACGAATCCTGTTCAGGCGTGGCACTAACATGGTAAGTGTTCAATATTTTCACTAACTGAAAACAAAACAAATACACATATTTGACCACTTAAAACATGTTTAAACATGCACTTGTTGTAGTTTTGCTGGCGTGTGCTGCCCGGATGGTGTGTACCCCGAGCAACCAATCACGTTCGAAACAACAGAGTCATACGACACGACCACAACAGTTCCATCGCAAGACGTCCATCACCAAAGTTCCTAAAGTGAAAGAAAAACAGTTTAAGCTATTTGTTAAAGTGTAATAATCACATTTGTGTTAATGATGTATTTTTTATTCACCTATAATCATGCCATTATTTAGTATATATATATTTATGTATTTTTTTAGTACATATAAATAAAATAAACCTAAGTAATATATTTTAACCACTATACCTTTTGTTTATTTTAATACTTGAATCCAAACTTTAGTTTCGAAGCATAGGCTAGCTAAAGTTAATGGGGTGATTGTGTGGAATCAGAAAAAAATAATAGCCGGACAGGGTTTTGAAACTTGCTCATCTGATTCTACAAACCAACCGCTCTACCAATGAAGCTACCAAGGATCTCTTCATACTTTGTTTGTCATAAAACTATATCAGAACTCTGATCAGAAGGGCCGGATACGACTGTTTCTTAAACTACTAAAATTCTAGTAATAATTAAAGTAATGTAATCTTCAGCTGTCACTTTTGATAGATATTGCCAATACTTATACAACAACTTTAATAATGCCGCAACTCCGCCCAACTTGTCAAGATGGCTTAGTGGGATGGGTAGTCAGCGGTAAATAATTGTGGGGTTAGTTTTGATCTGGCTTATTGCACTATATTAGTTACTATACGCGTGTATAAATGTAATATGGGTTTTAGAACAGGTTGAAAACGTCTGGTAAAGGTACAGTACTTGTTCTGTAAATGTCTCCACTGAGCAGTTCTGCGCCCTGACCTAACTTTGGTGTTTTAACTCTGTCTAGAGTCGAACACATGGATGCCCGGATATGCGTGGCTATATAACTCAGACTTTCAATATGGTCGGGGCTTCCTCCTCCGTACTGAACAAGGACTCAGGCTGTAGATATTCTCCTCAGAAATTACTGTAAGACAGATAGTTGAATCTGTAAAGCACCCTTAACAACTGGCATTCTTCCCGCCCACCCCCCTTTTTGATAAAGGTCTAAAACACACTAATATCTACAACCAGCAGAGGGGTGTTACCCATGAGTTACTGTTTATGTCAATACACTATGTTGTGCTAACTGGAAAAACAATTTCTGTTTTGAAAACATGACCCAGTGCAAGTGAGGAGCTGTTTATATAGAACAATTGACAATACGATTGCTCTGGCTTTCGTCATTCTTGCATGCTCTTGATTATTAAAGGCTGAAAGCTATGACAATGATATAGTAAAATAATAGACTACGCATTCTAGACGCAAAATAATATGATTATATTTTATAAAATGTCCTTTAATCTCTATTTATTTGGCTCTCTTTCTCTCTCTCTCTCTCATATATATATATATATATATATACACACATATAAAGAGAGAGAGAGAAAGAGAGAGAGTAAGAGTATAACCCGAACGAGTAGTAAGACACGGTGCTAAATAAGATTATATATATATATATATATATATATATATATATATATAAAAAAGGAGGGAGACAGTGTGTGAGAGTGGGATAAAGGTATGAGTAATAGCAGGAGGAGACTTTATGGCAGGAAGGATATTTTAGAAAAAACAATCATATTTTTTTCTCTCAGCATTTTATTAATAATTTACTATATTATTAGTGTTATTTGATAAAATTGGTTTTCTCTTTCATATAATATGTCCACACGCACGCACGCACACACACACGCACACACATAGATACACACACATATTTGCACATTCAATAGTACTGATGCTTGCTATGGGAGGGATGAAATATAATTTTAAACTTTTACACTTACACGCTCAATAATTTTTGAGTGAGTTAAAAAACCAAACGTTGGTATTGTAGAGGGAGAGAAGGGTTACGACTTGAGTTTCACGCAAAATTTTGTTTTACTTCCCTTGGTAGGTTGGATCACTTTCCGTGATAGTAATTGTTTAATAGTATTCAAGCGAAACATCCCCTGAGTTAACTTTCTTTCTTGTGAAAATAGTAGGGTTTCTGGTTAATTCCAGAGACATTTAAAACTTTCCGTGATATCTGTGTAGATTTACAGCTAAGCACTTTTATTTTGAAGATCCAACCACTATTTTAACCCCTTGAAATAGGTCTTATTAGCATATAAACACTCACTGATTAACGTAAATGATATATAGATTTGTGAGAAGTAAGGCATTGAATTATTTTGGCCACATCAGAAAAATACCACTACGACAAAAAGTATTTGTTGGAGACCTAAACGTGAGATAATAAATGTATGCCTTCTCTATCTACATACAAGTTGTTTGAAAAGAAACGCAGCCCGCAGAAGTAGGCTTAACCTATGGTTTTTTCTTATTTCATGTTAAAATTCAGCACACAAGATGATAAATCTAAAAATGTGTTTAATAACATGATTCGTCTTATACACTTAAATATGTGCAAACCATAATGATTAATATATTCAACACATTTTTGTAATTCTAATAATAATCATGCAATTCCTATAGGTTACGTTTATTTTTGAACATACTTTAATATAATGTAAAATAATAAGTGAATATTTTGGACAAACCCTGTGATTATCATAAGCAATAAACTTGACTTTTAACTGGGTACGGTAATGAGTTAAGTCCTAAGCTAAACTTTAAACATCATATTCGCAGGCTAAGAGATAGTTCAATTAAAATATTACAACAAATATTTTGCTATATTGGCCGCGAGCATATAAGTGGAATGCTCAACTTAAAAACAATGTCATCATATTGTATTTACTTTATTAATTCGTAAACGAGTGTACACTGTGCTAGCTTGAAATGTTAATATTCATTTCACCAAAACAATATTAATTATTATCTAAGATTAGGCAGCCAAAGACGCAGATAGCCTTGAACCTAAACTCAAAACAACTCATATCTCTAAAAAACAAACAAATAAAGCAAATTAAATCGTTCATATTGGAGGTTTAAAATTAACACTTTTACATGAATGAGCATTTTAGGGTTGTATTACAATAGTCATGTCATTGCCTATAAGGCTATATATTATATATTTAGCACCACATTTTACTAACTACGTTAATTTTTGGAATGAGGAAAGTTAAATTTAGAGAAAGTGTAACCACATTTGTGTTGAGAGAGGGTGAAAAACTACTTAAGTAAAACCTACTTCAGTACATCCGACCGTGATTCAAACCCCAATCTTTCCGTCGTCTGCAGTCTAGTCTATTGTGAAAGTAGCCCCGTAGGGCAGGGATATTTAGTTGCCAGTCCACGGGCCACATCCAGCCCGCCAAACTCCACAGATTGATCCGTGGATTGAAAGTCCAACTAATGAGATGCGTCTATAGTTCAAACGGTATGTAGAGGCGCTTGAGCTTTAACGGCTAGAGAGATCGTCTCTTATCAGTGGTGGGGGGAGTTACAAGTCCATTGTTACTCGGTCCTTGTCACCACCAACATCTTGTGTTTACAAGGCTGTGCGAGCCTAACCTCCAGCAGCTTGCTTCCCCCACTATAGACCCGGTATCTCTCTTTTCTAAGAGCCACCACATAGCAACTGGACTATATTCCATTCACGGTAGGAATTATTCTCTGAAAGGTCTTTTTTCCTACCAATATCCTACTATATAGTAGATTTATGGTAGGGAAAAAGGCCTTTCAGAAGCCAATTCCTAAGGTGAATGGAATATATATAACATTCTTGCTTTTGACCTTGAACAATGCATGTGGCTGGGTGAGAGGTTGACTGAGAGTGACTCACACCTCTTCTCCCCTCCACCCAAGAGCAGCCGATATCTCGCCAGTTGATATTTGCCTGACTTATTTTTCGTTCGTTATTTATAGTAGTAGCGAAGTGCTTTGCTTGTAATTAGTCTTACTGTAGGTGTTCTAGAATGACACTTTCTACTTTGAGTACTAAGAAAAGGTCTAGATTTTACATTTTATAAATTCCCCTGAAATACATCAAGATTATATATAGTATCAGACTACGTTTTACTCCGCTCAAACTCCACACACACCTTTTTAAACTAGAAAAGTATAATCTAATTACGTTCCAAATTACTGCCAGATTGAATTAAATGTCTGGCCCGCCAAATATTCTGATGTTTTGGACAAGGCCGTAGCCAGGGGGGAATTTAGAAATTTTCCTAGTGTTCGGCATTTTGGGGGTTATTTTACCATAAAAAACCTCACAGAGCTTCAAAAAGTGTTTAATATTTGAAAATTTCCTACCCTTCGGCAGCTAGGGGGTTATTTTATTATAAAAAAAACACTTCAGAGAGCTTCTAGAACAGTTTGTCATTTATAATGTTTTTTTTATCTTCCAGCAATTGGGGGATGTGCTCACCAAACTCCCCCTGAAATTATTGGCTGGCTACGGCCTTGGTTTTGGAGTGGCCTTTTGGATAACTAATTAAATAGTCCTACCTTAGGGCTTAAGCAATACAACCACTGAATCGTGTTGAAAGGTTAATAGCACATTCTGGAAACGCTTGCCCTTACTAAACGATTCTAGACTTAACTGGCTGCTTCAAGTATAAGTCCATGTTGATGTCCAGGGCACAGAAGAGGTACAATGCAATTTCTACACTATCTGACATTGACAAACTTTACTAGTGTGTAAGATTTCAGGATGCCTGGGATGAAGAGAATGATGGGTGTCCATCACGAGTAAGGAGCTACACACATGGTTAGAGGTATTAGATAATCGGGTTGTTATCTCAAGACACACTTGTGGCCTCGTGGTACAAGGCGTCACACTCGCAATATACCAGAGTGACGATGATGGAGAGAAGGGAGTTTTAATACGGGTAGGTTGTACTGAGGGTGGCTTTTCCACTCTCCCTCCACGCAAATGCACTTCCTCTAAACTCAACCTCATTCGTTCCTAGATAATTAACGTAATTAATATATAGGCGTACAACCCAAACCGGGTTTCAAGTCCCGTAGCTACTCTCTACACTCACTATCCCAAGTCAACGAAAGGATGGCTGTCTAGATGTTCTTGACCACGGTCCACGGAACGATTCCAGGTTACAAGTTATCCACACAAGATAATAGGGAGACGAACCATTTGTCAGTTCCACGCCATATTGAGTTGCACGTTTTTCTATGGTAGATCATCTAATCACGGTCACGTGGGGCACCAGAGAGGTTAAAACTGCAACTCAGGGGCTGGAACAACTAGGCACGAAGCGGTTACATAACCAATATTAAAAAAAGTGCGATAAAACTTCCGAAGGCATGCTTTTTCGATTAATAACAAATATAAGATTTGCAAGGAACGTTATTTATAAAAACAGATAAAAGGTTGTTACAGTAAGTTAATAAAACCTATATTATATAATATAAGAATAATATAATTCATGTTGCAAGTCATTAACTTGTTTGAAGATAAAATAGTTTTTATCAGCATGGTGTCCAAACCCCAGTTTACCTTGTGCTATTAATGGCGTAACTGGGATGGGGGAGGGGGCGAGGAGGAGGGGTTGGAATAAATGCAGTAATCACATATTTTCATGAAGCTTTTGGCATGATAATTTATTCGAGAATTGAATGTGGAGCCGCTTTGTTGGATGAATAGTCTAGGGCATCAATTACTCTCACAATAGTCTGGCTTACTGATGGATGGGGAGTGTGTTATTCGAATCCAGGTTTGGTATACATGAGGGTTATTTGTCCTAAATGGTTTCCCAATCCAACTTCACGCGAATACTGGTACATCTCCTCTTAATTAAATCTACTTTATCCCTACCCTGTAGAGTCACTGTATTTTATGCGTACAGCCCGAACTGGTAGGGAGACATGGTGAAAAAAACAACAACTAAAAACTAACATCAGGGAGGGCCAGATGGACTTATGACTTGATTTTTCGCAACAGCTTTAGCTTTTTTTAAAAAATTTAAATTAATTATGTTTAATCCCCTCTAAGTATTCCTTCTGCATAGTATGATGCCATCAAACATTAAAAAAAAAATATTTTCCGAGATACGGGGGTTTTAACTGGCGCTATGTAGGAATGTTGTCAATACGCAATGGCGCCAGACATGATTTTAAACATATGGCTCATTGCCGCCATATGTTTAAAATAAAATACAGTAATAATGAAGAAGTAAGTAAATCAGTGGTTTTATAATTCAGTAAAATACAAAATAATGACTTAGAATATTTCATTATATTTTTTTTCTAATAGCAAGTTATGTTTTTGTAATGGTTTAACATTACTAAGATTTTCTTTTTTTTTAAAAATAAAATTTACAAAAATACAAAATAACGCAAAAAAAAAAACACTTTTAATAATAGTATTATGTATTAAAGTATGTGTTTTCGATTATTGTTTAGAACATTATAGGATTTTGCAAATATGCAATTGTGCCAGTCCTCATGTTATTTTTTTAGAGACCCTCCTCGGTGGCGTAGTTAGCTAACGCGCTAAATTCATGATGAGCTAGACTGCTGAGAACGGGGATATCGAGGTTCAAATCTCGGTCGGGTGAACTGGGGGGTTTTCTACTCTTCCTCCACGCAAGTGTGGGTTCACTTCCTCTACATTCAACCTTCCCAATTTCTAACTCATAAGCGTAATTAGTACTTAAGCGTAATTAGTACTTAAGCGTATAACCCGATCGTATAGTAGGATGTGGTGCTATATATATATTTTTTACCGCCAGTCCCTAAGGGATAATAGTGAAGTATTCAACTTTCGTCAATGTTCACATGCGATCTCTGCTGTGAATATGGTACTCAAATATTGTTCTGGTTAATAGCTATGAACTTGAGAGCTTAAGATTTAACTCCCGTTTAGCACTTAATTGATTCTTTTTTTTCAATCCCCAGTGTTTTAACCCATGCATTAATAACAGTATTTACAACTAAGTAACCTGCCTTGGTGGCGCAGTTGGCTAACGCGCTAGTCGTGTTGAGCTCGACTGCTGAGGACGGGGAGATCGAGGCTCGAATCTCGGTCGGGTGAACTGGGGGTGGTTTTTCCTAAATGGTTTTCCACTCTCCCTCCACGCAAATGCGTGTTCACTTCCTCGAATTCAACCTTACCAATTGCTAATCCATTAGAGTAATTAGTACTTAAAGCGTATAACCCGAACGGGTAGTGAGACGCGATGCTAAATATTATTATTATTACAAAAAAGTAAGGCTTTGTTTTTTCATTTTAATTCTTTTTAGCATTGCGTCTTGCTACCTATTCGGATTATACTCTCATTTTAATTTTAATTTTATGTTGAAATTCTCATTAGTTTTATGAATTTAAATATAAAAAATATGGTTGTAATAGTAATATTTTTATTACTTTGTCTTAATTAAATAGAGCTTGTGTGGTGAAGAAAGGAATTACTATTTTGGATTTTCCTCTCCCGCCCTTTGATTCGGATACCATTGTAGATTAAGAATCGAAAAAGAGGACAGATTTATGATTTTTATCGAAAAACAAGAAACATTATTAGGTTTTTACTACTAGATTTCCGAAGTTGGGTGTGTAAAAGAGTATAGAGGAGTAAAATAAGACTAAAGGGTAAAAGGGAAAAAGAAGGAAATTCAAACTGCACACATTTTTTAGTACAACTTTATTATCTCAAACCACACAATAAACACAGCAAATACTTTTTTTAAATACTTTAAATATAAAAGTTAACTCTTTTAACCATGATCAAATGTGCATTAAAGAGGTATCATGATTGTCTAACAGATGGCAGCGCTAACTCAATTTGAGTTGGAATTGGACTTTCCTCCTTTTTAGCCTGTACCCTTCAAGTAGTGGATACAAGAAAAAATGAGTTTACAATCTAAAAAAATAGGCTTTATATAATATTCAAGCTTATTTTACTATTGAATTGCGGGGAGTGGGTATTTAAGGAGGGGAGGGGGTTATCATTAGCCCTGGGTGCACTGGGTGCCATACTATCTAGTTATGCCACTGCTTGTGTAGTTGAGGTCCCAGTGATTAACTTACTATTTATTATCTTTACTTCACTCAAGGTGGATTAAAGTAGTATCTCTTGATCGCTCAAATCTTGGCATGAAGTATTGGGGGTGACTTTTCAAATTCACTTTTATCATTAGGGTTTCATCCTATCTTCAAAACTAATGCATGAGAATTTTCTAAAAGTTATTTTCCCAATCACTTCTACTCCTCCTTAACTCAGGTAACTTATCCTCATCCTTAACTCTTGCTAGCGTTCACTCCTAAACCCTTATTAACTTCCACTCCTCTTTAACCCGGGTTTAGTTCCACACCTCCTAAATCCGTGTTAACTTCCACTCCTCATTATCCGGTGTTATCTTCCATTCCTCATTATCTGGCGTTAACTTCCACTCCTCTTTAACCCGGGCTGAATTCCACAGCTCATGAATCCGTGTTAACTACCACACTTCTTAAACCCGAGTTAACTTCCACTCCTCATTAACCCGTGTTAACTTCAACTCCTCTTTAACCCGGGTTGACTTCCACTCCTCTTTAACCCGAGTTGACTTCCACACCTCCTAAATACGTGTTAACACCCACACTTCCTAAGCCCACGTTAACTTCTACTCCTCATTAATCCACGTTAATTTCCACTACTCTTTAACCCAGGTTGACTTTCACACCTCCTAAACCCGCGTTAACTTCCACTCCTCATTAAACTGTGTTAACTTCAACTCCTCTCTAACCCACGTTAACTTCCATTCCTCTTTAACCCGGGTTGACTTCCATACCTCCTAAATCCGTGTTAACGTCCACACTTCCTAAGCCCGCGTTAACTTCCACTCCTCATTAACCCACGTTAAATTTCACTCCTCTTTAAATCTTGTTAACTTCCACTCCTCCTCAACCCATGTTGACTCTCATACCAACCTAACTCGTTCCTACCCCCCCTTAATAGCCCTCTGATAACAACCCTAATCAACCTAGACGTTTTCCTCCCACCATTATAATAAGTACCTGAGTGACCTTCATTTGATAGGAATCCGGTTTTCAGTGAGCCAGGTACCTACACTAACTAAATAATCACACACACTCAAACGTAGTTTTCTTACTAATAAACATTACGGACGGCCATAGATTCTACCTTTAATATAATCTTAAGAAATTCAGTCTACTTTAGTATCAAAATAAATATTGAGGTAAGTATATCATGTTTGTACTTACAACTACAATGCAGTCTATTAATGTGAAATTACAATAATTTTAAAATGTTAATTTTAATATTTATTTATTCACTTATATAAGATATTCTAACTTATAATTCACATTAGATAATATTTCAATATTGAGTATTTATAAAATAATTATATATGAACATGGAGTTTAATATGAAAAAATGTGTTTATTGATATCTTAAGGTAATAATCCCTTGCATAGTAAGTTTTTTCAGCATATAGACCTTGCATTTTAGGGTTGAGGGAAGGTATGTATGGTCAGTAGGTGTTTGCATTTCGGTGGGCTTGGCAGACTGATGGGAAACAGTACCTTCAGGCTCAGCGTAGAAAACTACGGCAAACTACCTCACTCTCCATTTCCCTAATACGCCTCTTCAGTGCTGCCTAGGCTTTACAGCTGATGGTGGAACTGTTGAGGATACAACCAAACTTTGGGTCGAGTAATATATATATATACTGTACACATTTTTAAATCATATAATGTTTTTTATTTATTTTTTACCACTTTATGGTTTTGGTTCAGGTTATACGCAATATTATAGTTATATTTTCTAAATATAAAAACATTATTTTAAGATATTTCAACAAGTACAGATTCAAATACTTTACTCTTACTAAGACCAAAAATAAGACAGTAAGTTACTAGGTTTAATTTTTTGTTTCAGAATAAACTATTTATTTAGAGCTATCCAAAGTAATGGGATTATATCCGAAGATAATAATTGTGAGCTGTTCTATAGTTGGTAAGTAGGTGGTTTTCTAACTTTTATTATACATTTACATATGTGATTAATATGTACATTTTCCTCACCTAATGTGTACCCAGTTTGTTTATTCGAATGAAAAAGTTTTATAGTCAAATTTTGTAGCAAAAAAGATATGTTACATATTTTTTTGTTGAAATGTTTTCTTCTGGAGAACAAAACCTTACCCAGCACACTTAATTGAGGCCGAAGCATTTGCTTACCCGTACCTGTGGTAACGTGGCCTTAGGCGTGAGGCTTGCAATAGACTGGATCACCAGTATTCTGGAGATCTAGGCTAGAATCTCAAACGGATATATTAGAATTGGCTTTAATAACATTCATTGTTTTGTTGGTAAGTAGAAACTTAAGATTAATTAATGAAGAAAGAAATCTTTTGTATATTATTAAAATAATAATACATTTATATTTGTTTAAACAACTCCACATAAAGTAGTCATGAAATGAATTGATAAATTGATATTAATAACAAATAACAAATAACAATTTTGTTGATGATAATTGAATCAAATAAAGAATATTAGAGATTTCAAAACATAAAAGCATTAATACATTATGATAAAAAAAAAGTATTTTTTGAATATGATGATTAAAAAATGATAACAAGTAACTTTTAAAATATAAAGTATTAAAACTAAAATTTCACGAACAATCTTTCTTTGAAGAAAAGGTTTGAAAATTAAAAGTTGCTAATAGATGTCAAATTTAACATTCGGAAAAGTCTTAAGAAAATTATAATTTAACAAATGTTTGATTACACTTAAAATTAAATGTTATAGAATTGAATCTGTCAGGAGTCAGATGTATTGAGTGAACTAATAATATAGGATAATTTTATGTAGCTTGTACCAGTTATAAGTGTATGATAATTACTTAAAATAATTAGTGTTTATGGATAAAATATACAATATTAAAGTTTACAATATATAGAAAGCATTAAGACTGTATGATGAGAAAGCAGTTATTTGAGATTAATGATTAAAAGTAGCAACAAGTAAAATTTAAAATTATAATGAGAGTGCACTTCCTCTAACCAGTCTTCATAATACTTTAAACATAATTTTAATCATGATTTACCACTCATTTGGGCTATCCGAATATTTACATAAGTGGGGTAGAGATGAAGGAGATATAATTTTTAGTAAATTTTCTAGTATTTTTGTAGAGGAAGAGTGGAAAATCATTTAAAAACACCATAGTACGTTTGGATGGAGTTCGAACTTTGACCTCTCAGTCACCTGATAACAAGAACAGATGAGTTAGACAGATTAGCCCACGTGACCACCAATACGAGTTCTTTCAATTGAAATAATTTGTTGTGTGTCCGTATTCCCTTGTCTGTGTCTATAATTCCGTTGTCTAGAGGCTGTGGGCCAGTTTCATAGTCAAATTTAGTACTCCTCAAGTGCGGCGCTACACTAAATACAAGACGACACCTACCTATACCAGAATGGAATGGGCCAGTTTCCTATGCGAGAACGGCCCATTCCATTCGAGTTTAGGTAGGTGTTGTCTTGTATTTAGTGTAGCGCCGCACTTGAGGCGTACTAAATTTGACTATGAAACTGGCCCTAAGTCTCTATTCCTGTGTCTAGAAGCTGTGTCTATATTCATGTCTAGAGGCTGTGTCTATATTACTATGTCTATAATTCTTGTGTCTAGAGGTTGTGTATATCTTTTTTGCAGCTCTGTGCCTGGCAGATAATTGTGTGCCCAGGTACTATGGCTACAGCAGTTTTGTTTGCGTGTGCAACTCAACCTACTGCGACACTATGGATGCCTCACCACAGCGCTCACTTGTGGGTGGAAGCTACCGCCATTTTGTATCTACTAAAGATGGGCTCAGGTTCGACTCTACGGTGGCCAACTTCACCAGAAAACCTACATTATACTTTAGCAAAAAAAGTAAATATATTTGTAGATTTTTTCAAAATATTTGTTAAAAATTATACCAGGGAACAAAATTTGAAACTGAAACCTTTGGATTAGCTCCAAAATATTTCACCATGGAGATATCCAGGTTCGTCATATACTTAGGTTCATTTCACTAGTGTAGTCAGAGGAAAATGAGTTGGGAAAACTAGGAAACTGGTAGGGGGAAAGTGTCCCCTTGACATTTTGTATCCCAACATTTTTACCGGCAAAGTTAAAGGAGGATAGTAAGACGCAGAAATATTCTATCACTGTAAACTGTATTAAATTAATTAGTGTATGTCAAGACAACTTTGAGTCTTCAATAAATACACGGTATGACTCAATTGCATAGACCCTATCATATTATCTGTTATGACTTAAAAAATAATTTTCAAAAATATGTTTTGATTATATTATCCTTAATTAGGGTTTCTCAAAAAACAAACACATTATCTTATTAATAACAATAATAACTCTTTGCATATTCATTTAAACCTAATTATTCAAATAGAATATATTTTCAAACATAAATTATTAGTTAAATTCCCTAAAATGACTTGTTATTTATAAAAATAAAATAGTATTATTATTTATTATGTAAAGTTATTTTTAGTTAGTAGACTACCATTACATTAATTTATTTCGGATGGATAAAGATATATTATGTTGATAATTTAAAATAGTCCACTGGTAACAATTTTGAACCATATCGATGAAGCCATTAGTTAAAATAACAGTGATCAGTAGACTAACAAAAATAGAAATTTCCCCTCCAAAACAAGTACATAGTTTTATTTGTCATGTTCATCTCAAACATCCCCATATATATTTTAAGCAATTCTTAGTTAACCGTTTTCAAAATAATTCAAATTTAAAAAAATCACTAATCATCAAATGACCCTTTATCAAATTTTTACCCGAAAATTCATTTCAAACACTCCCAATATACCAATTTTTAATCTAACCGCTAAGGACATTTTTAAAATATTTCCAATTTAAAAAAAATTGTCATAAAAAAACTATTAATAAATGACTTTTCACCCCGAAAACGAGTATGCACTATTATTAGTCACTCCCAAGATATCAATTTGGAACCAAATCGCCAAAGATATTGGTAAAATATTTACAGTTTTTGAAAAATCATTCATCAGTGAACTACCCATAAATGAGTTTAAACCCTCCAAAAAATTATACATTGTTATTTCTCATACCACACAATTTACAAATATACGGTTTGAATCAAATTTTCAGAGCTATTTTTTATTTGGATTTTCCAACGATTTCCCATCAGTAAACTAGCCTTAAAAGAATTTTTTGCCTAAAAAATAGATATACAGTGATATTTGTCATGTTAATCAAATCATATGTATACAGTTTAAACAAAGTCGTTTGCGCCATTTACAAAAAATTTGTAAGTAAAGAAAATAACTCTTTGTAAAATACCCTTAATTGAAGAACTAGGGATAATAATAATAATAATAATAATAATAATTTTGTGGTATAGTTCTATGAAATCTAAATATAAGACTTGAACCAAATTCACTAAACTATTTTGGTATGCCAGATTGTTTCTTGTCTTTCCACTTCTCACACAAGAGATATTCTGCCTCAACCGCTGCTTGAGAAGTTGTCTCATTATGGTAGAGGTTTAGTATTTTGAGTTCATTTACATGACTTTCATGTGTGTTTTTGGGTTAAAAAAACCTCTATTACCGAAAGAAAATCCTTATTTTGACAAAATCGTTACTGAATATTGAAAATAAATCCGTCTACACAAGGCAGGAAGATGGATCTGAAATATAATCGTGGGGAGGGTTATCCCTTTTAGTCTGTTTTCAACCAGTCGTGGTAACTCAATAACTATTCTAAGAAAGTTATCAGCCACACTCGTAGCGTTTTTTTTATATCTTTTGTTAAATCTCGGGGCGTGTTCGGACCAAATATACACCCCCACCCCCTCTGGCTACGGAGCTGGTGTGGTACACAAGAGAATCCAGTTATAGTAAAAGCGATGAAGATAAAATAGATACCATTTCAATTTTTGCTCAGGGCACCAAAAACCTAAAGGATGGCCCCCATGACTGTAGTTAGTTAACGCAATTTTGAATTTTATTTATGTATATGTTTGACTACACCTTTCAATTACAAGTGTTGTAAATATTTTGGAGTACCCCCCTTGCTTTCATAGCATGATTCCCTTGAGGTCTGTTCCGGTGCTCAAACCAGACATGATACCTAGGTCAAGATCGACTCCAATCCACGAACATATTAGCACTATGGCTTGTGTATTAAAAGCATATTTGAGGCACCTTCTCAAAAACCATTCAACGAGACTTGTAAGAATATAGCTGTGTATTACACTAAATTAGTAATTTTGTTAACAATAACCCTCACTTTCTTTATATCCTTATCAACACTACAGTCTTACTAGTAATTCTGTGAACAGTAGACCTCACTCCCTACATGTTCTTATCCTAACTATAGTCTTAATAGTTCCGTAGACAATAGACCTAACTATAGTCTTATTAGTTCTATGAACAGATGACCTGACTTCCTCCATGTTCTTATCGTATTTATAGTCTTACTAGTTCTGTGAAATGATGACCTCACTTCCTGAATATTCATATCATAGCTATAGTTTTACTAGTTCCGTGAACAGAAGACCTCACTTCCTCCATATTCTTATCGTCGTTTATAGTATTACTAGTTCTGTGAACAAAAGACCTCACTTCCTGCATGTTCTTAGCATAACTATAGTCTTAGTAGTTCCGTGAACAATATACCTCTATCCATGTTCTTATTGTAACTATAGTCTTACTAGTTCTGTGAACAGTATCGTATCGTAACTATAGTCTTACTAGTTGTTCTATGAACAGAAGACTTCACTTCCTCCATGGTCTTATCGTAACTATAGTCTTTCTAGGCCCGTGAACAGAAGACATCACTTTCTCCATATTCTTATCGTAGCTACAGTATTACTAGTTCCGTGAACATTAGACCTCGCTTCCTCCATGTTCTTATTGTTTCTACAGTCCTACTAGTTCTGTTAACAGTTGTATGGTTACTACATTTTTACTATTAGTTCTGTAAACAGTAATTTACCTCACTTTCTCGATGTTTTTTATCTTTACTACAGACTTATGATGTCTCTTTGGATTTCAAGTTAAAATATTTCCGGTAATTTATCCTTGGTGCACAAGTTAAATATAAAATAAATATAGGGTACATTTAATGGTACATTATATTAATAGAAAACAGTCATTGTTCAAGCGATTTAAAACCTTATTTTCGCAATAAATGTCAAAAATTACAAAAAATAGTCCCTAAATACTCGATCGATTGCATAGAATGTTAAATTATTAATATTTGAGATTGTGTACATACGTCGTTCATCCTAAGAATCATATACATACGGTGTTCGGCAAAATTTCAAAGAATGTCCCTGACAAATTTGGTTAAAATTGGTATAATCATGTGACATTTACCTCAGGATAAACATTCGGACAGACAGATGAAATGTCAAAAGCATTTGTTAAAACAGAACCTCGCTTCTCTCAGTTAACAACTGGTTTGATTTCAGAGACAGCCAATTTCATAGTGAGACGAGATAAACCTCGTCAAGAGATATATGGATTCGGAGGAGCCATGACGGACGCTAGCGGTATCAACATTGCTAGCCTCAGTGCCAACGCTCAAGACAACTTACTCAAGTAAGGATACCAAATTAATGGAGCCACCTATTTAAAAATATATACACCCCTACTGCAGTGTTTCTTTGAGCAATAACAGCTCTGGGGCTCATCATTAAAACAATTATTCAATTATTATATTAAAATCTTATGTTAGGACCTTGTTAAATTAGAGCATTATTTAGTTCAGGAAAGTTAGATAAATTTTGACGTTCTCACTATTTTACAGGTAAAGAAAATATCGTGATCGTAAAAAAAAAAAAATCTAACTCAAGATTTTGCTGAATCTTGACGTTTCATGACCCCCCACCCCCTCCCCCGAATCCTAAAAAGTGTTTTTTGAATTTCCATATATCTCTATGTCCGTACCTTCGACTAGCGCCTACACTATTTTACCAATCGGGCTAAAACTTGATATATGGGGTTTTCATAGGGTTGCCCCGAGCTATTTTTGGAATTGGATATCCAGCCCTATAATTAAGGGTAGATTACTAAAGGGTAAAAAGAGAAAAACTCGATCTTATCAAAATTGGTTCAAACGATTTTGATTAAATTTCATTTAAAAAGGATTCTCTCAATATCTCGGCAAAATGACTTTAAGGGCTCCGGCCTGATGAGCAAATTCTATTTTTTTTTATCATATGTTCGAAACTATTTGAGATATGAAATTACTTATCATTGCAAATATATAAATACATTTATAATACAAATATTTTATTTGAAATATATTTTTATAAAACCAATAACTTTAAATCCATACGCATATATATATATATATATATATAAATGAGAATTTACTCAAGTTTAATATATATGTATATATTAACTTTTTGAACACTAAAGGTAAAAGTATTGCGACCATAAAAAGAATCTTACCTGAAACGTTGATGGATGTCGATGTCTTCAGACCCCCCGAACACTAAAAAGTGATCTTTGCAATGCTGTCTATCTATGTGTCTTTTTAGCCCCAAAATTAAGTGTAGTTTAGTAAAAAGCAAAAAGAAAAAAGATCAATTTTCTCAAAATTGGCTTTAACAATTTTGAATAAAATTCGTACCTAGGCGTTGATTAATACTATAAATTAACTGGTTATTTTCATTTTCCCATAAAAATGACTTTTAGGGTATTTAAAGAATCTAAAATCTCCGTATCTCCCAAACTATTTGAGATACTAAATAATTTACAATTTAAAAATGTTATTACTCTTAAAATTAAAAACTTTTATATGAAATATATTATTATAAAACCAACAGTTTCTGAGATATTGGCAAATATATTAATACAATTTTGTGAGCTTTAGTTGTGAAGAGATACTACTTATGTTTTAACACAATAATTCTCTATTGCTATAGAGTACGAAATGAGTAAGTGCTTCAAAAAGTGTATATAGGGAAATGTTTGTACAATGATCTATCTCTATATTTTAAGAGTCAATATTCAATATTTACCTATTTTATTGGTCAAAATTTATAAATGAGGAATTTAATAGCATTGCAATAACAATAAGATGTGTAACCCCTGGTAAAATGCTGAGAATTTTAAACTGGAAGTCGACATTTTAATATTATTATTATTATTATTATTACTATTATTAGCACCGCGTCTTACTACCCGTTCGGTTTGTACGCACTTACGCTAATGTGTAATGGTAGGGTGATTGTGAGATGAAATGAAGGACCTACAGTTTAACGTGGAATCCGAACCACGGTGGAGGCCTGGCATTCCCCAAATTCACAAGATGTCTTGTCAGAGGTGAAGGAAGGGTTTGGAAATCAGATAAATCTGTGCTGGGACCGAGGATTGAACCCCAGCTGCCAGCACAAAAGTCTGACGCCTTACCCCTAGACCACCAGGTCACCAACATTTTAATAAGAAGTGTTAACTTTTGGGGACCCAATATCAATATATTTACTTTCTCACTACCTTACAGGTAGAGCAAGTATTGTGATCGTCAAAAAAATTGAACGTGAGATTTTGATAGATGTTGATGTCTCATGAACCCCCGAACCCTAAAAAGTTGTTTTCACAATGCCATCTGTCTGTATGTCTGTCAGTCTGTAACTCGGACTAGAGCCTAAACTATTTTACCAATTGGGCTAAAACTTGGTATATAGGGTTTTCATAGGCTTATTCCAAGGAATTTTTGGAATTGGATATTCAAACCTAAAACTAAGGGTAGTTCCCTTAAGGGCGGAAACAGAAAAAAATCAATTTTTATCAAAATATACTTCAACAATTTTTATTAAATTTCATTTCTAAGCTTTGATCAATATTACAAACCAAATGGCTAATCTCAACTTTTGGTCATAATGACTTTAATGGTTCCGGTCAGATGCGTAAATTCTAACTTTTAATTTTATCGTTGTAAATCTTTAAGATATGAAATAACTTATCATTGAAGACATGTGGATCTATTTATATTAAGCATATTTTACTTGAAATATATTTTTATAAAACCAAAAGTTTTCAAGCTATACACAAATATATTTTTCTTTTGACTTTGCCAACACTTCAAGGTAAAATATTACGACCGTAAAAAAATCTAGCCTGAGATGTTGATGGGTGTCGACGTTTCATGGCCCTCTGAACCTTAAAAAGTGGTTTTTGCAACGCCGTCTCTCTGTGTGTTAGTCTAACTCTAAAATTAATAGCAGTTTACTAAAGAGTAAAAAGAGAAAAATTCCATTTTCTCAAAATCGTCTATAACAATTCTCTCTCATTTTAGACTCAATTGTCAATAATTACCTAATTTATTGGTCAAAATTTATAGAAGAGAAATTTAATAGCAAAGCGATAACCATAAGATGTGCATCCCCTAGTAAAATGATGCAAATTTTACCGAAAGCCAAAATTTTAGTACGAAGTGTTGACTCTGGGTGCCCCAATATCGATATGTTTTATTGGTACAAATATGCAAATGAAGACGTTAATACTTTAAAGATAGAATTACTAGATTTAAAACCATGTGCCAAAAAATGACTTACGTATGTATAGTCCCATTTTTTCTCGGGTTCGCTAGTGTATACTGTATTATGAATTTTGAGTAAATATCTACAATTTTAAACGATGGACTGAGAAAGTCCGTAGGGAATTCCGTAACATTTATTATTTTAGCTACAGTAGAGAGTCTACTATCTAACCCTCGGTTAGCCGACGTTCCGTATTATCCGACATAACGTATTATTTAGATTATTGTGAAGTGTAGGCATGTAGGCCTATATTGATATTGATCTCCGTGACCTCCATCAAGGAAGAGAAGAAAAGCTGGTTAACAAATTTTAATCACTAGGTTAAAAAACCACGACTTTTGCATTTTGCGTTTGAAATAGTAAATTTTACATACAGTTAATTTAAAGTTAATTGTTCTATTCACACGAATAAAATAATAATTCTTAATTTATTACAAAGTTTATACTTTATAATGATAACTAGTAAACTTTATTTCATACCTATTCTGATTTAAAAAAATATAAACTACCCTCGTTTACATGTTATCCGAAATTTTGGTTATCCAAACAATGGTCACCCGCGTTTAGGTAAGATAAGAGAGAATCTACTGTTTTAATTTTAATATCAGTGATTCAATATTTCGCTGAAAATTAACTAATTTCATCTATTCTTGATATTTTTTAGTGATATAAAATTTAAAATGTAAGGTTTTTAATTCAACATTGACATTTTGGTGTAAGTTATATTTTAAAATAATAAACCTCTTTTTAAATAACGTGATAGTTCTGGAGATCTTCAACTCGTGTCAGTGTTCTGGTAGGCGGCATCCTTAATCATGGTTGGGTTTACATGAGATTAATATAAGGGCGTGAACTTGATGAAAAGGGGATCGTAGATAGAATGAGCCCCTAATCACTCTCTGCTTGAGGCCAACAATTTGTCGCAGCCAGTGGCACATTTTTCTGCTGTACTAAGGGTCCATAGTTAAATTACTGGCACGGCTGAGGAGTATTGAGTATTCCCTTTTGAAATCAGTGAATTTGTGGTTGGGGGACTTGGACTTATGTTTGTTATAGACTTGAGTTTGTTTATAAGTCGTGTGCTAATTAATAGCCATTTAGTAAAAAAAATTGTACAGGTTAAATTGCCCAGATATTGATGATATTTATACACAAATCGATGGGCACATCGTCCAAGGCATTGACCTAATCTGGCCTGATTTGCCGGGATTGGAAAGGTTGGGGCTTCAGGTGCACTTAGGATGTTTTCTTTGAATAATTTCTTTCTG
Organism: Timema douglasi; assembly: GCA_901482245.1. Taxonomy (NCBI): domain Eukaryota; kingdom Metazoa; phylum Arthropoda; class Insecta; order Phasmatodea; family Timematidae; genus Timema; species Timema douglasi. Next base: position 113,577 of record CABEEJ010001968.1, read on the forward strand.
TCGATTCACGCGAGTGTGGCTACAATTATTCTTGAGTCTACTTTCCTCATTCCAACCTCACTAGCCCAATTGAAATATTTAGTATTCAAATTGATGGTTAAAAAAGTAAAAACCTACAATAAAAACCTCAAATTAAATAATAATAAATGAAATAATAAAGTGACACTTATAGTTATATTTAATTAAACCAAAGGAAGATGACGCTTGTATGTACTTACAAATATTATTCTCACCTTTGGGTATAGGTATAACAATTAGTGAAGACATTTCAACTATGTTAAATATAAAAATAATACATTGGAAGCAAGAGGATATAACCCAGGATCTATGGGTTGGCGCGCATTGGCCCCACTGAGTTATTCAAGTATCGTCCCATGGTGTTCATGACAGAAATACCCTTAGCCAAAGTTAATTTCCATCTTGCATGAGCCACCCTTAATTTCCGTTAGCCATGGTTCAACGATGGCTTTGAGTAGCCGATGGCTGTACACACCCATCATAATAATATGCCCTAACATATGTGTAAATAGTAGCCCTGAGCAACCTGGACTGATCAGTGGTAGGGCTTTGACATTTTTTACCAAAGGTTCTAGGCTTAGTTACAGTTTACGAGTGTAATTTTAAAATGTTATATTTACTTATAAATAGATATGTTACATACACCCCATAATTGAAACTGTCCATTTCATGAATTGGGCCAAAATTGCATTAGATTTTGCCTATTTCATGAACTGGCACTTATTGTATTATCTACTACAATCCTTCTATTCTAAAATGATTCAAAGTTAAACTAACTTAAATATCAAAACTGTTTTTCTCTTGTCCATTTCACGAACCGGGCAACAACTCATCCAGTAGGCTACATGAATTGGGTGGGTAACGTTTGGTGCTGACTATTTCATTAAATAGGCAATTAATGAATTGGGAAGCACAGGTGCAGCAGCATTTAAGAATTTGACGAGTTTTTTGCCCACTCCGTGAAATGAACTAACGAAGAAGCCAGTTCACGGAATGAGCAGAAATTTGCCATATTCATAAAATTGTCAATTGAACTTTTGGGATGTAACATATACACCCTTTCCAATAATTTCACAGGAGTTACTTTGACCCAACCGGCATCGAGTACACCTTCATCCGAGTGCCCATAGCAGGGAGTGACTTCTCAACTCGGGAATATTCGTACGATGACGTAAACGGAGACACCTCGCTCGTCCACTTCGGGCTTGCAGAGGAGGACTACCAGTACAAGGTAGAGTGGTGCAAGTCTGAAATAAAGACATGGTCATACCCAGGGGGTGAAAAAAGAAGTGAAACCCTTGGAGGAGGTCAATATTTTTCTCCTTCAAAAGTACTATTTTTCCTTAATGCAGAGGTGTATTGTTGCAACCTTATTAAATCCTAACACCTATAACACCAATTTAAAAAAAAACTTTAGATATTTCAATGAGGATTCGATACTAAACGAATTCATTGTTATATTTTGTTTGGAGACTTAAACCACAAGCCACCACAGGTAGCCTCCCCTACCGCTTCCAACATATTATTGGCTTGGGGGAGGGGATTATCACAAGAGAAGACCAGGATTGTTTAGGGTAAGGGATTATCACAAGAGAAGNGATTAGATTTGGTGTTCTGACTAATGGCAGGTAGCTTTCATGTTTCTCTGTCCTACACTATCCTCGTCATCCTTTCATGTCTTATATTAACCTTGATATTTTTCACCATCTGACATCTTCCATGTCCTCTCCCTCTCCTTCCTTCCATCATTCCATAAATAGAATGAGACACTGAGTATATTATTCTCAACTAGTGCTATAAACAAATTCTATTCCTTTTTATTATAACCACTAGTATGCTTCTCCTTTTACCAATTCCCTCTAGGACCTCTTCATTTCTCACGCTTTATCCTCGAATATTTTTTCCTCATCTTCCTCTACCCCCAAGTCTCAAATTATTCTAGTTTATTTTTATTTTACTCCTTTGGTGTTCACGTGTCCACCCCGTACAATGCAATACTCCAAACAAAGCTCTTTGTCAATCATTTCCTCAGTAAAATAATCACGCTCCAACAGAGTAGCAGCCTCTTCTTTCTGTTAAATGCTTCCTTTGCTAGATATTCAATATTTCACATCACATGGGTTTGGGGACCCTGAACGCAACATTAGAATAGTAGTTTAGTTTGGCCTAGGTATTCGATAAGAAAGGATTTTGCTAAATTCAACCCCTAAAGGGGTGAAAAAGAGGGTTGAAAGATAGGCTTTTTCCAAAATTGCTTAAGCTAGAAACATGAAATTAGGCCTGAAGGCTCTTTATCAAAATCTAAGAAACAAGTACTCAGCGAATTTTAAATATTAGCACCCTTAGGGGTGAAAACGAGGGTAAAACCTTTAATGATAAGTAATCATATTTCCAAAATCATTTAAGATAGAAACTTGTGACTAGGGGAAAATACTCTTCTTAAAAAATAAAGAAATACGTGTTCGATGTTTTTTTCGAATAAATCGCCCAAGCGGGTGAACGGGTGTTTTTTTCCCAGTTGAGCTATATCTCTGAAACCACTTAAGCTAAAAATGTGAAACTTGGGGAATATACTCTCCTTTAAAATAAATAAATAATTGTTTGACGCTTTATATAAAAAAACAACCTGAATGAGTAAACGGAGAGGGGGTGGGGTTTTCGGGTTGAGTTATATCTCTTTAACCTGTAAACATAGAGATGTGATATTTAGCAAGAATATTCACAACTACTTTCCAATGGGATATAAAACTGATAGCTAAGAAGAGTGTGTTGGGAAAAAGGGTTTGGGGGTTTTCAACATTTATCAAACTAATACAAACACTTTATACAAGTGGACATCTCGATCGATTCTCTGTGTGTTCTATAACTGCAATTCGACATTAAGGCTCTAAACATATTTAAGTCTGAACATTTTAAATTTTAAACTGTAACTTTGGGATATAATTTGGGGAGGAGGGGCATATAAGTAGAAATAAAGAATCAATGAATTATTGCACATCTATATTTTCCGGGTAAATTACTTAATAGGACACTTTACATAAAGGAATATCTCCAATGTTGATCATACATTTACACTAATTTCAAAGAGAAATACCTTAATTTAATAAAGTTGTAGGACTATTAAAAATAAAGAACAATTATTTGAAATATGTTTTTATAAAACCAAAATTTTAGTAGATATAAGCAAATATTTATTTTTAAATAGATATAATAGAGATGAAGTTGATTGCCATGATGTTTGGTGAGCGGTGTTGTTTCTTTTATCTCAATATGTGCATTATTAACTATATGACTGTTCTTTGGTAGAATATGAAGCGCTTCTTTCCTTGAAGTTTCTTCAATAATGTTTACTGTTTAATTTAATCTATATGAAGTTTGTGCATTCATCTTTGCGGTGCAAGGTAAAATTATTTTTATATTTAATTTCTTTTTGGTTTTTACATCAAAGTTTTGTACTTGGTCAGCAAAAAGGTTTTTGTGGTACGATACAATTTCGAACTTTAGGTTATTTAACAGTTTATTATAATTTTGTTTAATACAGATCTAAAATATATTGGTAGATGGTATGGTATAGAGGTGCCTCAACATGTTGTGCGTGTGAACGGTAATGGGGGATGTCTTTCTTACGCGTTATCATACGCCGTGTTTGACACTGACATTCTAGGCCATGAGCTGCGATAGCAGATAGTAAACTATATATCTGAGAATTGGGACAGATTTCAGGTGTTTATCATGGACAATGAGGGAAACCACTTTGTCAGCAAGGGTCGTACTGTGTTGAAATGTCGAGGCTTAGCAACCATGGTAGCACCTGTGAGCTGGAGGTGGCAGAGCAGTTGTACCCCTGGAGGTTTGAAGTGTACCGGAATGGGCAATTATTAGTAGGTTTTGGGGAGCCTGGTGAGGTTGTAAGGAGGCTCAGGTTTACTGGTGGTCTGTCCGGGTTTATTCTGGTGTGTACCAGGCAATTGAAGAGCTTCCATATTTCTCCCAGTTTATTCCACATCAACCCAATACTCCTTCATTGCAATGTCGTGATAATATTCCAAAGAAACAAGGTGGAAGAAAGCGCCGTGTCAGGGTTACGAATACAATAAGAGACAAACAAATGTCTGAAGCTGCTGCTAAATATGAATAAAAAAAATGTCCAGAAGTTAATCTCGCTGCTGTTGCTGCATATTCATTGAAGCATCCGGAGGTTCATCGAGCTGCAGTGGTAAGAAATGATCCTTCTCATAAAAAGACACAGCAACGCAAGAAAGTTCCATGGTCTAATAAAATAAACTCCGCTCTCAGTTACAACTCTGACATCAGTTACGTTGATTTGGGCGCATTGGATAGCATTTGTCAGTGGTGTAAATTGAAGAAGGACAAGACCCCTGGTATGACAGTTGTCTCTCTCTGATAATGCGAAGCACCATAACAGCTATCACTTAATGTCTACCAGCATCACACTTTTATATATATTAAAAAAAAATCAATAACTCAATGAGCTACCAAAAATACGAAACCCGCGCGAAGCATGGGCTATTGGCTATTATTATATATAGTTTTTCGGGATGGGGTGGGAGAGAAATTGGTTTAAAGGTAGTTTGATGAAGATTTAAAACAAAAATCTGGATATTTAAAAAAATAGATTTAGTGATTTAATTCAAAATGGGTATTTGGGAATAGTTTCTCATGATAAATAAGAATAGGCCTATGTTTTTATTTTGACGAATTAAAAATAATATTAGGGTAGTTAGCAAATAACTTATTATAGAAAATTTGAAATTTGTAAAAGATATTTAAAAAAATTGGTTTAATATATATATATATATACATAGTGTATATTTGTGATCAATAAAATTATGCGTTTGTTTTTATGAGGACAACTTACTTGAGGTTAGATTACTGAAAACCTAATTCTGAAAATTTTCCTTCAAAGCTAAAATACACAATATGAGAAATTATGTCCGATTGTGTCGTACTATTTATTTTATAAATTTATACGTATTTCCAAAACGTGGCAAATGGACTATATGCCAAGCTCAGATAGTCTGGTTTGTCAGTGACACGAAGTTTGGGGTTCCAACTCCAGCTGGGTGTACCAATGTTGGTTCTTACCAAAGTGTTTTATCACTCTCACTTTATGCAAATGCAGGTTGATATTATCTAAGTTTTACCTTTCTCACAACTACCCGATTAGTGGAATGAAATGTGTTTAGTCTGGTATTGAGACTCTGAGAAAAAAATAAATAAATGCTTAGCCGAGGCTGTTATCCAAATACCAATTGGATACAATCCTAATTTTTTCATCTTTAACGTAATTTTCAAATCAATATTATTTTGCATTTTCAAATCTTCAATTTTAAATTAATATCACATTAAAATTATATTTTTAACCTAGATTAAATAATAATAGTTTATCTTTGCAGTTATTTTAAGCCAATGTAAACAACAATTGAAGAGTATAAGAGAAAAGGAGGGTTGGAGGAAGGGGGGGGGGGAGTTACAATAAAGCCATCATTTTCCAGGGTATAAACCTTATTTCATGCACCATAAAGATCTCAATAAATATATTTTCTATTTTAAAATTAATTTAAATATGACATATCTCTTTTAACAATAATATAAAGGGTACACACTGCATAAAGTGCCAACAAAGGGCAGCACTAACTAAATTTGAGTTAAACTTGAACTTACCCTTTTATTCCATTGTACCCGTCAAGTATTATAGCTCAATTCTTTATGATTTAATTTTGGTAAAAACCTTTAAACTCAAGGGTTACATAGCTACATAATCTATTAGATAGTGCTGGGGAGGGAAGATGGAGATAATTAAATCGTTTTTACATAAATATAGAATGAGTAAATCACATTGATAAAATAATTACGATTGGTGAATCACGACTCAGTGGCACTCAACTGAGATTAGAACCTTGATCTCCCTGTCACAGGCAGCCAAGTTTAATGAGAGCATGACGAATTAGACCACGTGAGCACAGGTGCAGGTAATTCTCTGTGACACTTTATTTCCTAAGGTAAAGGGAAATAATAATATTTTTAAAGTATCCATCCCACACTATTTGGCACGTCGATAAAGGCGTCAGTCTCGTCATGTCTGATATGCAGGTGACGAGATGAAGCTCACAATCAAAACTAATAGCGTTGAATGTATATCTATACAAGAAGTCGCCAGCCCAGCAAATAAATCTGACGAGCTTTGGTTAGTAAAAAATATCTCGCCGCTAGGATCGCTTGTGTTCTCCAACACCAGAAAGATGATACTCTGATAGCCAGAGGTAAACAGGCTAAAATCTTCTCTTTCTCTCTTCTCCGTCGCACTCTTACAAGAGACTTTAAAGGGTGGGATTAGGCAGAAGTCCTTTCCTCCCTCCATTCCTAATAATAGCAAATTACATTGAAGTAAAACTTGACAAAAAGTCATTGTTCGCTGGCAACTTTACTTTGGTTCTTTTTCAAACCAACTAACATAATTTGTTTTGAGATTCACGAGTTGTAGGCGGGTACCTGTATCTTGCTTCATTCTTTGCTTTATATAGATTAAATAATGTATTGATTTGTATATTTTTGTGAAAAGTTGAGTGATATATTTTTTTAAATAATTCATCTACATTTTGAAAGAAAGATTTGTACTATGAAATAATGAATCGAGGACAAAAATTTGCACACCGCGGTTGCTCAATTACACGGTGTACTGATGGTAATTTTCCTAAATGGTTTCCCGCTCTTTCCACGTCAACGAGGGTACTTCTCATAATTCTATCTTCCTCATACCTACCTTCTATATGCTATTAAATGCGGAAAGCATTGACTGGCAAGTAGCTAGTAGGCCCTGTCATCACACCTCCTGATAGGCCGAAACTGGTCACGTGACCACGCCTCCTCGCTCTCTGATTGGCTGTTATAGCTAACCTCCTTCCCCCCGCCCCTGACCTACTTTTCCCCTCCTCCTGCCACCCTCCTGACCTCCCCACCACAGCCCCCAACCCTGACATGTTGGTTCTTGGTGATTAATTATTAATGATTGTTAATTAATTAATTGGTAGGATAGAGGTGTTGGAGATTTTATTCATCGCTTAGAACCTCTAGCTAGCGCTGTCTAATGTTGAATGAACATTGGTTCCTCCGTCACAAGGCCCTGTTGGAATGAACCTCTCCTGACGGCCTTTTAATTATTATTAATTGTTAATTGATTTACGCTAATTAATTATTGGCTATGATTGAGGTGTTGGAGTTTTAGGGCGTTGTAGTTTATTAGAACATGGTTGGCGGCGGGTTGAATGTGATAAATGGTTCATAGCATGCGTGCATCCTTTGGTCACAGTGACACGCGCCGTGAACCTCTTTTATTTACATCAACTCATCGACTGACAGCAGGAAATGTCATCTGTTGCTCAACTCCTCCCTTTAACATTTCAACGGTCTGGCACTGGAATTTCCCCTCACCCCCAGAGCCGGTCATTTCCTTCCGGTAGGGTTTGTCCAACCTGGGGGTAATGAATCTCTACACATCGATGAGATGGCTTGAAAAAGACAAGAATAGAGACACACACACATTAGTAACTAGTAGGCCCTGTTGTTCCCGTATTTTTATTGGCCGAAACTAGGCACGTGACCACGCCTCCTTCTCTCTGATTGGCTGCTATAAATAGCCTCCTTCCCCCCGCCCCCTGACCTACTTTCCAAATCCGTTTAATTCCCACTCCTCCCCCCTTTCAGCCCCTGGCCCTCCAACCCAGGACATGTTGGTTCTTGATGATTAATTATTAATAATTGTTAATTAATTATTGTTAATTAATTAATTGGTCGGATAGAGGTGTTGTAGTTTATTTATTTGTTTATTAGAACATAGCGCTTTGGCTGCCAGGGTTAGAATGAACATTGGCTCCTCCATCATGAGGATCTATCAGACTGTCCAGGAACAAACTTCTCCAGCCGACCTTGTTTGCTAAAAGTAGCCTACCTACTCTACTCAGTCTCTTACAGCGTAATGACCGCTACCGTCTTTCTTTCACTTGTCGGACATAACAATATCGGGGGGGAAATCCCTCCCCCTCACTTTCCTCCTCTGACTGCCTGTCATTCACTGCTGGTAATGAGCCACTCATTACAGTGTCATTCACACTCGCCGCAGGCTTATTGCTGGACACAGGAATCCCCCACCAGTCGTTAACGAGCCAGTCACTAACCTCTACACATTGAGGAGTCGTTGTCTTGTATCGATAGCGACACACTTTCAACAGTGCTGTCTCGGTCTGGTACTACTTCACCCCCCCCTCTCCCACCCACAAGCCCCCGGTAATGACCCGAGCCATTTAATTGTAATGAGCTCCTTACAGACTCATTCATTAACCTCCTTGGAGGTACACGATCTCCTGAGCTCGTCGAATGTAAGTTCCTTGCACTAAGCTTGTTGAACGGTAAAACCACTCTCGTTCTATAAAACATAGATTGTTCTCTGGGATAGATCGTTTTGCAGGTGAGGGCCACCTGGCTTCTAGTTTGGAGATGTTCAAAAGGTGATTGATTGAAAAAAGCGATATAATTATTAGTACAGGATTACTCAGTCATTGACCACCATCCCAAG